>JAVJIF010020400.1:0-103407 GCA_038442645.1 Agave tequilana | reverse complement strand
TAAATTGAATATCTTAAGGTGGCAGGACAAAACACGGAGGATGGGTTCATGTATATTATAAATAGTTTGTCGTATGGTAGCTTCAAGCAGTGATCCTACCTTGAAATTTAATTGTTTATGTACTAACAAATATTTAGTATTTTATTGTAGGAGAAAAATGTACTTTAGATGTCATCTAATGAAACTTCGTCAAATGACGCATCAAAACTTCTATTTCTTTATTTTTTTTAAGATCTGATCGCATAATATAATTTTTATGTTTCAAGACGTAAACATATAAAAAAAATACTTGATCTGGTGTTTGTTTACTCATGTGTCAAATGGTTAAAAAAATTAAACGTTTTTTCAACAAGAGAACAAATAGAACTATCAGGTCAATAAAAATAAACTTCAATTCACCTGATTTTTTATTTAAATACATTTTTAGGACATAAAGATTATGATACGCTTTCTCGGATAGTAAAAAAATAATAGAGACATTGAAGTTTAGATAAAGAGCTTCTGAGATACATTTGACTCGATCTAAAGTTCAATGCCCTCCACAAAAGGTAACTGCGACTTGAATCTATTTTCTCAAATTCAATTAGAAATTTAATTTTGTTATGTTGCACTTGCGGAACTTCTTGATTTTGCTTGACCCGTCAGCAAACAAACCAATCTTCTCAATTATAATCAACTCATTTGGTCAACGAATCTTGATCAGTCAACAACTCATTAAAAATACAGGATAATCATTTTAATTACACCAACAGGCTCTCTCTCACATCAAAGCGACAGCTGCGTTCGAAAAGAATTTAAAAAATGAAATAATGGACCGGTAGGTCAGACCTTGACCCGACCCGGTCGACTTAGGCGGAGGACTGGCCAAGCACCCGGTCACATGTGACGGCGACGCCAGCGCGGCCGGTTCGAACCGTTCCAACCCGAGCGCCTCGGCCTGGCTCACGTACAGTCTCTTCACGTTGGGCCGCTGCTGGTCCAGCAACTGAACCAGGCTCCGGTTCGCATCGGCCCGGAACGGGCAGTCGGAGCCCATGAACCCGTCCACCAAATGCAAGTAGGACTCCAGATCGTGGCAGCAGCCGGGTCCGCGTCCGGCCTCAGGTACGGCGACGACTTGCTGTCAACCCGCAGCTCGCTCCCCACGTGCACGTACCCGTCCATCCCATCCAGCACGTGCGACCCCCCACCGCTCCGGCAGCCTCCTCCCCAGCTCCTCGCGGGGCAGCACCCCGGGCACCCTCGTGATGACGTCGTTCGCGTTGACCACACGCAGAACCTTGACCCCGTTCTTGCTGAGCTGGTCGGCGAACGCCTTGTTGCCCACGCGGGCCCGCCGAAGGAGAAGACGGCCGCTGGCGGCGCGTTCGGCACGCGTGCTCTGATATCGTCGGCGACGAACAGGGCCAGGGCCGCCCCCAGGCTGTGTCCGGTGACGGTGATACTCAGCTCCTCGCCTTTGTACTGCTCAATAAGCCGGCGGACCTCGGCCACCACGGTCTCCGACAGGCTGTCCACGTGCTGCCCTCGGGTCTTGTACAGGCTGTAGAATCCCTTGGCGACTTGGCTCTAGGTTCTTGATCTCCTCCTCCTCCTTCGTCTTTGTCCTCTGAATTCGTCATCGGAACCAGCCCAACCCGTAAATTCTCGCCCACTCCATGCAGGTGGAGGTGCCGCGGAGGGAGATGACGATGTCGCGGCGGCCCATGCGGGTGATCTCGGGGGCGTTGTCGCAGACGGCGACGTATCCGATCCAGCTGGAGCGTTGGGTCATCCAGGGGGCGGCCGTGGAGCCACTGGGGAGGTCGACGGAGGAGGTGGCATAGAGGCTCTTGGTGACGCGGTAGGACCGGTCGGGGAGGATGACGTGGCGCTTCCGGGAGGGGTTGGCGGCGGGGTTGGAGTGGAAGGCGTGGTAGGCGGCCTGGACTAGGTCGCCGTAGCGGACGAGCTCGCGGCGGAGGTTCTCGTCGAGGGGGTCGATGAGGTTGGCCCAGTCGGCGGAGCCGTGGAAGAGGCGCCAGCGGGAGGCGATGGAGTTCTTGGGGAGGTGCGGGGGGAGTCGAGGAGGCGCTGCAGCTGGGTGAGGCTCTTTGGGGACATGGCCTCGGTGGCCGGGTTCCTCAGTGAAGGGATGATGGTGTTGAGATTGAGGGCGTTGAAGAGACCGTTTCCATCTCTACCGCCGCCACCGCCGTCGTTTCTGCGATTGACTTTGGTAGGGCGAGTAGAAGCAGAGGGGTGGTTGGAATCATCAGCTTCTCGTTGATGTTCCTCCTCGGCGGGTGGTCGCGTGTGAGGTGAGATGGGTGCTGTTTGAGGAGGAGGAGGTCGAGGTTGGAGAGGTGAGTGATGTTGGTGGAGGCGGGAGTCTGCAGATGGGGACTGGAGGAGGGAGGAGAGGGGGAGGGGGCGGGGGGGGAGGAGCTGGGAGGGGGGAGAGGCTGGGGAGGGGGCAGGGAGGGGCTTCGGCTGCGGTCGGGGGCGTGAGGGGGCTGTGATGTGGTGCAATAGACATTAGACGATCGATGAACGACGAGGAAGCACTCAAATTTGAGAGGAATTATTGTGTTACAATTGAAGTTGAAGAAGAATGAATGAATAAATGAGCCTTGCTGCTGTTGTTGACGAAGTCTGACCTGAACCTACACTTATATGTATATATAAAGGAAGTAGTAGGATTCGGTACCAAGTAAGAAAAACACGGTTTGATAGAAATTTGAACAGGAATTAGTTAGTTGTATTGTACAAGGAGGAATGATCGCTTCAAATTACGTGAGTAGTGACGTGTCTGAGGAATTAAAGAATTAAGATAAATTTGTCATTAGATCCCTGTGATGATACTGTCACGTGAAAATTCTGTAGCTTGAAAGATGTGTTGTCTTTTTGTTTTGTTTGTTTTTTTTTTTTGTCTTTATGGTGGAATATAAGATTAATGAAAGCGACTCAAAAGCTATATTTTTTGTACACAAAAAAAATATTTTTTTCCCATCATAGTAGTCATCTTTAATAATTTTTTAAAATATTATTATAATCTAATTCATCAATTTATTTTGTTTAATATTCTGTCTACTATGTTCATCTTCTCAAACATATGCCCACCTTGTCAAATATTTGACGAAATGGAAAAATATGTAGCAACGTGGACAAAATATTTAAAAAAGTGGACAAATATTTTGAGAAGTGAATAATTTTTTTGAGAACGTAGACAGAATATTAGATGTGTATATTTATATGTTAAGATAAATAAATAAATATTTATATTTTATGAATATTTTTCTAATTATGAATAAATTGCTAATGACAAATCTCTTTTGAGGGGTGCTTATTTAACATCCATTGAGGATGAACAGTAATATAGCATCCGTATAAAGAAAAGTTATATTTGAAATAATTATTAATACAAAAAAAAATTATCAACTTTGAGGTGGACAAAAAATTAGAACAGAGTAGATAAAAATAAAGTCTCTAAGCTGACCCACATGTCTAGCATGTGACAAGCATCACGCTGGCTGCTCAAATCAACTCAGACAAGACATCTAATCAAGGGCAATATGGGTATTAAAAAAATTGAGTAGGGATAGAGACCTGTAGACACAACAAACTGGGTCAAGATTCTTTTCACAGTGTTTCAAATTATGATGAGTTTTTCGCTGGACATTCTTATCCAAGGGACCTAAAGATAATTTTTTCAAGAATTAATAAACTTTATTTTCCAGGGGATATGTGACCGATAGCATCACGGAGCTCTGATTTTTTTTCTCGGATTAAGCCTGTCTCTGCTATGGGATGCGGTTCTTTTTTGTATCAAGATGGGCTGGTTTCTTTTGTTACATATATCTTTCAGGTTCAGTGTACTTTTTATGTTCTATCTTCTTGCATCTACATGTGCAGAAAAGCCTTCCAGCTAGCGAGGATATGTTGTCTTTTTTCTGATGTTTCTACATAATTGTTTTCATTAAAAAAAAATTTAATGAAACGCGAGGCTTACCATTTTTACTAAAAAATTATATTTTTGCCTTCCTTCTCTCTTTCCGCGCTTTCCTTGAACGGTGTGGATGATGGAGTCAATTCAAGGGAACCATGAAAATTTAAACGGCCAAGTCTTACGTGGAACCAGATTGTGAGAAATTCCAAAATTAATACGACTTTAGTAGTAATAATAGTGATGAATTTTTTCTTTGGATATAATGCTCGTGATCTCAAAAAATTGTTAACCAGATTGAAATTTATCATTTGGAACTATTTGGCTCAATCCATGGTGAAATAGTACTGCATAGAAATTATTAAAAAAATTAATGTACCATCGTCTTTTGATTTCTTTTATTATATCTCAACTGTTACAGTTTGAGAGCTGTAATCTAATTCACCGTAATTTAGTCTCAGAAAGTAAAATCTAAAAAACAACTCTAACAGCCTAACCATTGCATTTAGACTTACAAACAACTCCAATTGCAGCATAATAAATAATGACATATTGTTTTGTGTAATCGAAACTGCATGAAGTTTGAAGAAATTCATCAAAATAGCCAAGAAAAATATAACTCTATCTACAAGAGCTCCACACGAGGGCAGCCCTTGCTGCATGAGTCAGGCTTGATTAGTCATTTGCTGGCAATATGAGAATATGAAATCATGAGAGGAGAGGAGCTTATTGACTAAACTATAACAAACCTAGGGATTTAAGGGGAAAAAAGTTGGATTTTAGCATAGACCAAGTAAAAAAAGACAAGGGAAACTCCAGCCAGGAAATTTTCCTTCCCTATATTGAGGAGGTAATGTAATTTTCAAAGATATATGTATTAAACCAAAAAAAAGGTCCATAAATTTCAGAAGGTCATGTTTCCATAGTGACATGCGCAAGCAAAGGATTTTTCTCTTTTTTCTCTTTCACACTGGGTTGTTTTGTAGGGGAGGGAGTGAAGAAGTGAGGAAATAGTAATAGCTCCCTTTGAAACTTGAGAATTGATTAGTGAGTTTTTCGGTGTTTGAATGTTGTTAGAAGTGTGATTAAAAAATGTTATGTTTTTTCCAGTGTTTGAATGGTGATGTAAAAGTGAAGTGGAAAAGGTGATCATAAAGATAACCGTAAAATAATATTAAAATAAAAATTAATTAAGAAAAATAAAAATTAGATTATAATTAGGTGCAAGTGAGATTTACATGACCACAAAATTAACTGTTTTGAGGTACAACTTATTACAAATGAGATTTATATGACTTGTACCACCTTGAAAGTGAGGAAGTGATCATGTAAAAGAGAAAAGAGAAAAAGAAAAAAGACTAATTTAATTATACTATATAATAAATTATTCAATAATTTTTATAATTTTTTAAAACAAATTAAAAATGTAAAAAAAAAAGAATAATTGAAATGGGGTCTTATTTCAGCCCCTCCATTTAGATATTTTGGGCCTGTTTGTTTCGTTGCAAAACGTCGCAAGTCGTAAGTCGTAAAATGAGAATGGAAAAAGTGAACTGTAGCAGAGAAAATATATTGTGTTTTACGGTGTTTGGTAGATAAAGTGAAGTGTAAATGGAAAAGTATATTGTGTTTACGGTGTTTGGTTGATAAAGTGAAAGTGTAAATGGTAAAGTATATTGTGTTTTACGGTGTTTGGTTGGTAATGTAAAAGTGTAAGTGGAAAAGTTGACCACAAAATTAACTGTAGCAGTGATTTAAAAATTATAAATACTATTAATTAAATCTACTATTGCAAATTAAACTGTATTAATAAATTTGAGATAAAAAAATTAATAATCGTAATATTTTATTTATAACAATAATATTAATAAAATATTAGTATAAATAGTAAAATATTACTAAAATATTAACTAAATAAATAATATAAAATTTTAAGAAAATCTAAAGAACGTTAATAAAATTTTAAGAATACTAATAAAATATAAATATTAAAAAAATCTTACAAAAATAATAAAATATAGTTATAGTATTATAATATTAAAAATACTTGAAAATTATTAAAATATAAATTTTATTATATATTGTTGTAATATTATAGAAATATAAAATTAACAAAGTAAAATATAATTATAATTTAATAATAAATTATCATTATAGTATTATTATATTGAATTATTATTACAGCATAATAAAATATTAATATAATAATAAAGTATATTATGATATTAATAAAGTAATTTTTATATTAAAAAACAAATAATTAAATATATAGTACTTTTATATTAAAGTATAATATTGTTATATTAATAAAATATTAACTCTAAATAAAATAATAAAAAATTGAATAAGTATTAATAAAATAATAAAGTATTAAATAAAATATTAAATAAAAATAGTAAAATATTAAATATTAAAACAATATTAAAAACAATAAAAAAATTAAAGATTAAAAATATTAAATAATTAAATAATTAAATTAGAAATTAAACACTATTTAAAATATTAAATATTAATAATATTAAATTATATATTGATTATCAAGTAACTGTTTTGAACTATAAGTGTACTACAAGTGAGAGTTACATGACCACAAAATTAACTGTAGCAACTGCAAGTGGGAAAATATGAGTGTAAAAGTGAGATTTACATGACCACAAATTAACTGTAGCAATTACAAGTGAGAAAAGAAGAGTTGCATTTTGCAACTTGTTTTTCAACGAAACAAACAACGGAAAATGGAAAAGAAGTTTTACGACTTGCGTTTTGCGACGTTTTGCGGTGAAACAAACACGCCCTTTATAGAACATTCTCTAAAAATGGCTGTAAAATACAGCCACCCGCTGGAGATACTCTTTGTATTGTTTTTTTTTTTTTTCATGTACACATGATTAAAATATTACATGATAAATTACAATGATCGTGACAAAACGGAAATATCATCATAACTAATATGGTGGAGACCATATCTTAGGTCCAATCAGGTATTTTGTAGTCCGTATCTGAGGTCTACGTGGCAAGCTCATTATCAGAGGAGAACGGGGGCCAATGTCAAATACAATGGCTTCTCACTACGGGCGTGTTTGTTTCGACGCAAAACATCGCAAAACGCAAGTCGTAAAACTTCTTTTCCATTTTCTGTTGTTTGTTTCGTTGAAAAACAAGTTGCAAAATGCAACTCTTCTTTTCTCACTTGCAGTTGCTACAGTTAAATTTGTGGTCATGTAAATCTCACTTTTACACTCATATTTTCCTACTTACAGTTGCTACAGTAAATTTTGTGGTCATGTAACTCTCACATGTAGTACACTTACAGTTCAAAACAGTTACTGGATAATCAATATATAATTAATATTATTAAATATTAAATTTTAAATAGTGTTTAATTTCTATTTAATTATTTAATATTTTAATCTTTAAATTTTATTGTTTTAATATTGTTTTAATATTTAATATTTTACTATTTTAATTTAATATTTTTATTTAATATTTTATTTAATACTTTATTATTTATTAATACTTATTCAATTTTTTATTATTTTATTTAGAGTTAATATTTTATTAATATAACATATTATACTTTAATATAAAATTACTATATATTTAATTATTTATTTTTTAATATAAAAATTACTTTATTAATATCATAATATATTTATTATTATATAATATTTTATTATGCTAATATTGTAATAATAATTCAGTATAATAATACTATAATGATAACTTATTATTAAATTATAATTATATTTTACTTTGTTAATTTTATATTTCTATAATATTACAACAATATATAATAAAATTTATATTATAATCATTTTCAAGTATTTTTAATATTATAATATTATAACTATATTTATTATTTTTGTAAGATTTTTTAAATTTATATTTATTAGTATTCTTAAAATTTTATTAACGTTCTTTAGATTTTCTTGAAATTTTATATTATTTATTTAGTTAATATTTAGTAATAATATTTTAATATTTATACTAATATTTTCTTAATATTATTGTTATAAATAAAATATTAAGATTATTATTTTTTTATCTCAAAATACAATTTAATTTGCAATAGTAGATTTAATTAATAGTATTTATAATATTTAAGCACTGCTACAGTTAATTTTGTGGTCAACATTCCACTTACACTTTTACATTACCAACCAAACACCGTAAAACACAATATACTTTACCATTTACACTTTCACTTTATCAACCAAACACCGTAAAACACAATATACTTTCCATTTACACTTCACTTTATCAACCAAACACCGTAAAACACAATATATTTCTCTGCTACAGTTCACTTTTTCCATTCTCATTTTACGACTTACGACTTGCGACGTTTTGCAACGAAACAAACAGGCCCTACGTCAAGGTTAGCGTTAATGTCAATTACTAGTGTTTTTCCGGATCAAACTCTCGGGAAGGCAGCTTTCAAAAGCTAAACTCAGAAGATTCGAAAGCTTTGCAGCAAATTAGGTGAATTCGATCCGAATTTTAATTCTGATTCTAGTTAAAGCCTGTATTTGTATTCGAACCGAATTCTAAGTAATTGAGATTTTTTTTTTTTTTTGGTTATAAATTGAGATTCTTTGAGATCAATTGTACATGAAAAATTTAATATAGTAAATAAAATTTCCTTCCTTCTATCCAGAAGACGTAGGCAAATTGTCGATCCTCGCTGTATCTCATATTCTTCTCTTTATTTATTATTTATTAGTATGACCTCGCGCTGATCTCAACAAATGATGTTTCGTTTCCGCACAAGTGGGCAACACCATCTATCTGCGAGATATATAAACAATAAGATTCTAATCTTATGAAAACTAGAATGTAAAATCGTGGATATCATGATTTCATTTAGTATTGTGGATTAGTTTCATGCGTTTTATTGATAAAGCACAGATTTTTGTTTTTGGAGATTGATATTAATTGTAGTATTTTTTTTCGCATTATATGTTTGATTTTTAGTCTTTTAACTTTGTTTGAAATTTAATAAATGGACTTATTGGGTCACGTCGGGTCGAGTAAGCATTAAAATCCGATTCAGGCATGAGTTTACAAATTACAACGTCAACTTTCTTATTAAAAAAAATCAGGCGCGAATCAACTATAATCGCTAATCGACCTGATTCGACCCCATTGAATTATGACTGAACCCAATCCGATTATTTGTTGTTGGTTTCTGGTTTCAATCTGACAACTAATCAATATCACTGAAATATCAACATCTAATTGGCCAGGTCGGCAAATATCAGGTGGAGGTTTTCTTTTTCTGTTCAAATGAACGTTCCTTAATTTAAGAACCACTTTTCAATTTCCTTCCTTGGTTAAACACCAATTAGACTGATATAAATCAGTCTCAATATACTGAATATCAGTATATCCCCTGTATAAAGAAATTAATTCACTTATACAGTACTTGGAGTGAGGTACGCTTAAAGCGAATCTCCTAAGACAATTACGTCTCCCGCACCGGTGCTAACGGGTTACTGGACGCTAGTCTCCCAAGATACAACACTCCTTCACGGTATTGGATAGCACGACCAAATCATCGTACGGTCGAACCGTAGTTAACCAGTACCTTCACAGGATTATTGAAGCAGCGAGACAAAGACAAATTTCTGGAGAAATTTGCCTTTACTTTGGAGGAGCGGAGCACCACTGTAGAGGAAGAAAGAAGGTGAAGAATTTCTTCTTCAGAAGTCCCAGATTCAGACAACAATTTTATTAAAGAATCTGTTGAATTTTCTGAGCCCTCTTTCAGACCGAATTTTGCAGAATCTCCTTTGGAAGCCGCTTCGGAAACCGAGTTACTGATTTCCCCACTTCCCTTTTGGAAGTCACTCAAGACTGAGAGAGAGAGAGTGAATCTCCTTTAGAAGTCTTGCTGTTGTTATTATTGGTGTTGTATTTGATTGAGAATTCGGAGCGCTATTATAGTGCTCCGGGAGGGGCCCAAGGGTCCGAAAACCAACGAAAAGTTGCAACGGTTCGGTCTGAACCGTTCCAATGGTTCGACCAACCACCACAATTGTTGGCTGTCCAACTGCCGCGACAGCCTTTGGCGGGGCGATTCGGATCCGTATAGCTGAGAGGGTCCATTGGCGGGCGGTTCAGATCTGGATAGTGGAGCGGGTATGCTCCGCGTACCCCATCACCGTGAGACCTAGTTCAAAAAGAACCAGGCCGGGAACCCGAACCCGGTCCCGAGCCCGAGCCCGAGCCCGGCCGCGCGCGCCGTCGCCAGCGGCGGCCCGCGCGCATGTGCGGGCATGGTTTCCTCCCAATCGCGCGCGAAAAACTCCAAGTACCCAAAGGACACGCCCTTTGTTCTCAATTTTCTCTATTTAAACACTACGAACTTCCATCCCATGGCCAATGTGGAACTAAATGCTTTTAGCTACATTTAGTCCCCATTTTGGCTTTGAAGCAATCTTTAGACTTGAATATCCAGAAGATTTCCAAGATACCGCTCCTCCTCATAGAGTAAATACGTATCCGCTAGTTGATATTTATTCCTCAGAATTTGCAATCCAATTAGCATCACTGTATCCTTCAAGTACAGGTGGATACTGTCCATATCTCAAGGCATATTTCTTAGTATGTGATACGTAACCAATACTCGTAGTAGAGCGGTCCAATGTTGATCACTAGGATTGCTAGTGTATCTGCTTAACTGCTTACAGTGTAAGCAATATCGGGTCTAGTGCAATTCATCAAATACATTAGACTTCCGATAATCTGAGAATACTCCAACTGGCGTATTCCAGTTCCTGTATTCTTATGAAGGTGGACGTGTGGGAGAAAAGTATTTGTATTCTCATTTATCCCATTTCTATCATCTTATCTACGTAGTGAGATTGAGATAGACTGATTCCATCTGGTGTTCTGGTGATTTTAATTCCTAAAATTACATCAGCAACCCCCAGATCCTTCATGTCAAAACTGTTGGATAATTTCTTTTAGTGGACTTAATAATTTCAATATTAGTCTCAAGTATCAACATGTCGTCAACATAAAGACAAACAATGATACATGCATTCCCAACTGTTTTCGTGTAAACACACTTATCGCATTCATGATAGTGAATCCATTTTTGATCATGATACTATCAAATTTCTCATGCCACTGTTTTGGAGCCTGCTTTTAGACCGTATAAGGATTTTACAATTTACACACTTTGTGTTCTTGGCCTTGACTATAAATCCTTTAGGTTGCTCCATATATATTTCTTCATTTAATTCACCGTTTAAGAATGCAGTCTGGACATCCATTTGATGGATATCTAAGTTATGCAATACTGCAATTGCAATCAACATCTGAATGTATGTTATTCTTGTTACTGGTGAATAAGTATCGAAGTAGTCAAGTCCTTCTTTTTATCGATAACCCTTGGCTACTAATCTAGCCTTGTACTTATCGATAGATCCATCGGGTTTTAATTTTCATTTGAAAATCCACTTACATCCAATTAGTTTACTGGCAGGAGGCAAGTTTGCTAATTCCTAAGTATTATTACTTAGTATGGATTCTATTTCACTATTATAGTTTCTTTCCACATCTGTGCTTCTGGAGTTGACATAGCCTCTTTAAATGTTTGAGGCTCGCTTTCAATAACGCATGTTATGAAATCTGGACCAAAAGATTTTGAGATTCTAGATCTCTGACTTCTTCTTGGTTCAATTTCCGCATTAACAATCGGTTCCTCGGGGCTTTCGTCCCTGAACGTCATCTCATGTGTTCTTTTCCAGAAGTCTTATCTGTTTCCCGTTTTATTTGAAAAAATATCTTCAAAGAACACAGCATCTCTAGATTCGATAATCATGTTACATGAATATCTGGTATCTCTGATTTATGAACCAAAAATCTGTAGGCACTACTATTCAAGGCATAGCCTATGAATATGCAGTCCATAGTTTTTACTCCCAACTTAGTCTTTTTAGGTAATGGTGCTAGTACCTTTGCAAGGCACCCCCCATTTTGAGGTAATGGTAGGAAGGTGTCCTTCTATGTCATAACTCAAATAGTATAAGACCAAGTTTCCTGTGGGGTACTCTGTTTAGAATATAATTGTAGTTAATAGAGCTTCCTCCACAAGTTTTGCAGAGCTTCAGAACTTACGAGCATGGAATTGACCATCTCCTTCAAAGTTCTGTTCTTTCGTTCAGCAATTCCATTTTGCTGAGGAGTATATGGTGCCGTTGTTTGATGGATTATACCAAATTTAACACATAACTCGCTAAAATCATTTGATTCATATTCTCCACCTCTATCGGATTTTAGAATATTGATATTCTTGTTGAGTTGATTCTCAACTTCGGCTTTATATGTTATAAACATATTCATTGCCTCATCCTTACTGTTTAAAAGATACACATAACAGTATCTTGTACAGTCATCAATAAAAGTAATAAAATACTTTTTACCGCCTCTAGTTGGTATAAACTTCAAGTCACACAGATCGCTATGAATTAACTCTAAGGTTCTGTATTTCGATCTATTGAGTGAAATGAATTTTTCGCCAACTTGGCCTCAACACAAATCTCACACTTGCGAATTTCTTCAAGTTGAGCTTAGGAATATATCTCAGATTAGACAAGTTCTTTAATGACTTGTAATTTACATGCCCTAATCTAGCATGCCATAAAATAGGAGACTCAAGCAAATAAACAGAAGTTTTTTCTTTATTTATAAGCTTTGGATACAAATACACAGACTTTTTATTTACCACTGCAACATTGGCTTTAAAAAGTCCGTCAACAAGATAACCCTTTCCCACATATATCTCTCCCTTAGTAAGTACAAATTATCTGATTCAAAAACCATTCTAAATCCTTTCTTACTAAGTATTGATCCAGAGATCAGATTCTTGCGGATATCTGGAACATGTAGCACATCGTTCAGAGTAAGCTCTTTCCCCGATGTCCACTTTAGGATGACATTGCCTTTCCTTCAACCTTTGAGACGGCTGAATTTCTCATGAATAGTTGCTCATCTTGCTCTAGTTTTTGATATTCAGAGAATAATAATTTCTCAGAGCAGATGTGCCGAGTAGCCCCAGTGTCTACCCACCAATCCTTATTATTGGTTGTCAGATTCACCTCTAACACCACAGCTTAAAGGCTTGGCGATGCATGGTCGGTTAAGTTTGCCTGTGGATGGCTTTTCTTGTTCTTTTTGAGATGGCTGCGACATTCATTCGCCTTATGCCCCTCTTTGTTGCAAATGTAGCAGGTTCCCTTGAAGCACATGTTCTTGCCTTCTTGGACCTTGCCTTTGTACCCCTTGGAAGTCTTCTTTCGCTTTAAGCCTTTGGAAGTAGACGTTTTTCCCTTTGAGTCTTCGATCACATTGGCTTTTTCTTCATAGGAGTTCTTACTGCTCCTTTTCTCAGACTTTCTGTTATCCTCCTCGATTCGAAGCCTCACAATGAGATCTTCCAACTTCAGCTCCTTTCGCTTGTGCTTCAGGTAGTTCTTGAAATCTCTCCACGCAGGTGGGAGTTTCTCCACGATAGTAGCAACCTGAAAGGTTTCAGGTAGAATCATACCTTCGGTTTCTATCTCGTGCAAGATAAGTTGAAACTCTTGCACCTGACTGATTACAGTCTTGTTGTCCACCATTTTGTACTCCAGAAATCGTCCTACGATGAACTTCTTGGTATCAGCATCCTCATTCTTGTACTTCTTGTCAAGACTGGCCCATAACTTCTTTGCCGTTGTGATAGGACTGTAGACATTGTAAAGAGAGTCATCCAGTCCATTTAAAATATAATTTCAATAAAGGAAGTCACATTGAGTCCATGCATCAGTTCCGGGCTCTGGTGGATCTTCTTGCAGGAATCTGGCCAGATGAAGAATGGTCAAGTAGAAGAGCATCTTCTGTTGCCACCTCTTGAATTCTGTGCCGTCAAATTTTCCTGACTTCTCCGGCTTCGGGTTAGGAAGTGCAGTAGGCATCAAAACTTGTAGCTGCATGTTTGGTGCTTACTTGATCTATCTTGCTTAGTCTCAGACATTTTCTGTAAGTTCAAGCAGAATAGAAGTAAGAACTTCAATATGCAATTGTCTTAAGATTGTTGGGTTTTCTGGGATCAATCTGACAACTAATCAATATCACTGAGATATCACCGATCTAATTGGCCAGGTCGGCAAATATCAGGTGGGAGGTTTTCCGTTCAATAGAACGTTCCTTAATTTAAGAACCACCTTTAATTACCTTCCTTGGTTAAACACCAATTAGACTGGTATAAGTCAGTCTCAATATACTGATATTCAGTATATCCCCTGTATAAAGAAATTAATTCACTTATACAGTACTTGGAGTGAGGTACGCTTAAAGCGAATGTCCTTAAGACAATTACGTCCCCCGCACCGGTGCTAACGGGTTACTGGACGCTGGTCTCCCAAGATACATCACTCCTTCACGGTATTTAAATAGCACTATCAAATTACCGTACGGTCGAACCGTAGTTAACCAGTACCTTCACAGGATTATTGAAGCAGCGGGACAAAGACAAATTTCGGGAGAATATTTGCCTTTACTTTGGAGGAGAACCCACTGTAGAGGAAGAAGGAAGGTTGAAGAATATTCTTCTTTAGAAGTCCCAGATTCAGACAACAATTCTATTAAAGAATCTGTTGAATTTTCTGAGCCCTCTTTCAGAATGAATTTTGCAGAATCTCTTTTGGAAGCCGCTTCGGAAACGAGTTACTGATTTCCCCACTTCCCTTTTGGAAGTCACTTCAAGACTGTGAGAGAGAGAGAGAGAATCTCCTTTAGAAGTTTTGCTGTTGTTGTTCTTGGTGTTGTATTTGATTGAGAATTTCGAGCGCTATTTATAGCGCTCCGGGAGGGGCCAAGGGTCCGAACCCAACGAAAAGTTGCAACGGTTCGGTCTGAACCGTTCCAATGGTTCGACCCAACCACCGCAACTGTTGGCCGTCCAACTGCTGCGACAGCCTTTGGCGGGGCGGTTCGGATCCGTATAGCGGAGCGGGTCTATTGGCGGGGCGGTTCGGATCTGGATAGCGGAGCGGGTATACTCCGCGTAACCCATACCCGTGAGACCTAGTTCAAAAAGAACCAGGCCGGGTAGGGAACCCGAACCCGAACCCGGGCCCGAGCCCGGCCGCGCGCGCCGCCGCTGGCCAAAGGGCATGGTTTTCTCCCAATCGCGCGCGAAAACTCCAAGTACCCAAAAAAGGGCACGCCTTTTTCTCATTTTCTCAATATTTAAACACTACGAACTTCCATCCCATGGTCAATGTGGGACTAAATGCTTTTAGCTACCTTTAGTCCCATTTTGGCTTTGAATTAGGCAATTTTTAGACTTGAATATCTCATTCATTCGAAGTCAGAATTGAACATGTGAATATACCACGTTCATCCCAATCCCCAAGAAGAGAACACACTCCATCCATCATCCAATTGATTCGATCAACGGATCTCACCGTAATTCAATTCAAAGATTCACATATATATTCTTCATATTCCAACATTTGTCACCCTCCAAACTTTCTTCAGAAAACAAGGAACGTAAAAAAAAAACCTGCAGTGTGAGATCTCCTTGTTGATGAACCCAAAGCAAAGAGCTGACAAGTTTGAAGAGGAAACATAGTAGTGACGGACGCAAGATGTTTTTTCAATGTATGCGTAAATATAATAAAAATTTTGTGCGTAAATGTAATATAATAAGAGAGAAAAAAAGTAGAAAAAAATAATATTACACTATTAAGACTTGATCTTATGACTCTAATAACATAAATTTATAAGTTACCGCTTAAGATAGATCTCAAAAATATTTTTATAAAAATAATCTAATAAAAAGAGATTATATATAAAAAAATTTATAAATATACGTACTATTTCATTATTTTATAAAATTCAGTATGGACATCCATCGACACCGTACTGTATGTGTGTCCGCCCCTGAAAGATAGACTGATATTTGTACGCATCGGAAAGATCGCAATTGCAAAATTCTTTTAATTGAATAGAAGATTACAACGGATACAAACCGATTACAAAAGAGAGGGAATCTCTTGATTGATTCTCCTCTTTATTTAAAACTGGGTTCTTCATGTGGCGGTGGAGAGTGAGCCTTGTTCTCCATTGACCGGCCGAACGTCAAGTTTCTCTTGAGGATCCTCTCTTTGGATCTACTGGTGGAGTAGCACAGCTCCTATCGGTAATAGAATCTCAAAGAAATTAAAGAACTTGAACTCAGCAAGTTAATAGAAAGAGTTGAACTCTTCCCAGGCTACAAGAGTTTCGGGACCGAACTCTAGCGAGGTAGCTCTCCCCCTTGCCTATGGCTTCTTGAATTCCCCCCAGGACTTTCATCGTCAGTCCCTTTTTTTTTAGAGGTCCCCTTCCAGAGCCTCTTTTAGAAGAGGTCCCCCTCCCCCCAGGGTCCTCTCTCTTTAGTTATTCATAGCTATTTATAAAGGAATTGGGATGTAACCAACTCCTTAAATCTATCTATAATGGGCAGTTATTCCCTATTATGTGGAGAGAAAATGAGGTGTAACTGATCAAGCTCGTGGTTATCAGTTATAGCAGAAATGCGGGTCTCGCGCTAGACGCGGACCTCATTCTGATGTTGAGACGCGGAGATCTGTGTTGGAACGCGGAGCTGCTCAGGCTTGCGTTTGAGTTGAAACGCGACCTCCGCGTCTGACGACCTCCGCATCTGACAAGGATGCGAGGTCCGCGTCTGACGACTTTCGCGTCTGACAAAGGATGTGAGGTCCACGTCTGGCGACCTCCGCGTCAGAGGTTGGAATGCGACCTCCGCGTCTGATAGAGGACACGAGGTCTGCGTCTGGCATTAGAACACGAGGTCTGCGTCTGCCGACCTCCGCGTCTGACTAAGAAAGGACGCGGATCCGTGTTTAGCGACCTCCGCGTCAGAGGTTGAAACGTGGGGTCCGCGTCTCGGAGATTCGCGTCTGAGGCTTTGTCTTCAGTAAATTTTTTTTGATAGCCTACAGAACCCCCTTCAAAGTTTTTGATATTCCGCGGTTAACTGGGACGGATTTCGAAACACTTTGGACTTCGACTGAATTTAGGCTTCCTGTAATCGGACTGGCATTCTTCTTTGAGGCAATCTCCTGGGGTGCACTGAGCTCGATCCTGTCTGGATAGTGAACTTCATGAGTGTACTGATGAACTCCTTGAAGCCTCCAGGAAGGATCATCACAAGTATCTTAGAAACTCAGTCTAGCACTTGTTATGAGCACTGTTTGCTTGGTGTACTGTTAAACCAGTGGAGTTGTCAATTGCTCTTGCCAGTATACTATTGAACTGATTGTAGTAGAAGAGATAGACTCTTTGTATTGGGGGGAGAGGAAGCAGCTCTCACAGACGCGGTTCTGACACACTGATCAAGTGGAGACGCGAACGTTACCAAAGCTGAGACGCGTTTCTCAATTGTTGTAGAGATGTGGTTCTCAATTGCTGTAGAGACGCAACCTTTATTTACTGATGAGACTCGACTCTTAAGTTCGTTGAGACACGGCTCTGTGCTTGAGACGCGAAGATCACGCTCAAAGCTTCTTTGAAGGGTTTTAATTGCGAGAGGTGTGATATTAACTTAGCAAATTAAATAACTCTATCGGGGAAATTTGAGAAGGTTACTGTCAGAGGTGTGATGTTAACTTGACAGTGAGATCTGGACTTGTGTTTTGAATAAGTTTTGTGGACTTGCTATTCTATTGATGAAAATAACAAGTGGAGTTTGATCCGCTGGGGATTTATGCCAGAGTCTATCGTCAGAGGTTTAGTGTTAACATGACTAGAACTCTGCTGGGAATGAAAGTTTGTTGTTAGAGGTGTGATATTAACATAACAACGATTGATTTTGCGATCTACGCAATTTATGTGGACCTGTCATTCTATTGATGAGAATGACAAGCGAGATTGGATTTGTTGAGGATCCATGAAGATTTTTACCGTCAGAGGTGTAATGTTAACGTAACGGGTTTGGGTTTGCAATTTGAGCAAATTGAATTGTCAGAGGTGTGATATTAACTTGACAAAGATGTGTGCTAGAGGTGTGATATTAACTTAGCACCACAAAATTCTCATTTTCACTGAGAAAATTGAGAGAATATCATTGTCATAGGTGTAATGTTAACTTAACAATGAAATGCATGCTAGAGGTGTGATGTTTGACTTTGCATTGAAAGATCTCGTTTTCACGGAGAAAATCGAGGAGATCATTGTCATAGGTGTAATGTTAACTTAACAGCGATTGATTTTGCGATATGAGCAACTTTGGTCAGAAGTATACTATTCTGCGATTTGCGCAGTTTGGTGGACTCGCCATCCTATTGAAGAGGACTGACAAGTTAAAATTTTGGTCAGAGGTGTGATGTTAACTTGACCGGAATTTGTCTTACGATTGGAGCAAGTTTGGTCAGAGGTGTGATGTTAACTTGACCGGGATTTGTCTACTATTAGAGGTGTGATTTTGAACATAACAGTATTTTGAATGGACTTGTCATTCTATTAAAGAGAATTGACAAGATGAAGTTTTATCTCCAGGGAAACATCAAAGCCTTACTGTCAGAGGTGTGATGTTAACATGACAGGTTCGATTGAGAGAAATAACTGTTAGAGGTTTAATGCTAACTTAACAGTGAATATGCCAGAGGTATAATGTTAACTTGGCATGTTTGATCTGTGATTATTTCATTGGGGAAGTAGTCACAGGCTTTTTGTGGTCCTACCATTCCATGGATGGGAATTGGTAAGGGATTGTGGAGGAATTTTTAGGGAATGAGTTGTCAGAGGTAACTGTTAACATGACAAATATTAATTTCCCTAGAAATAAAGATTTACTGTTAGAGGTGTAATATTTAACATAACAGTAATGGGATTTTGCGATTTAAGCAATTTAAGTCGATCTGTCATTCTATTGAAGAGAATGACAAGTAAGACTAGACCCGTCGGGGATCTAATATTTCTTTACCGTCAGAGGTGTGATATTTGTTGGCCCAAAGGCCATTATCCCGGTTATTTTGATGATAGCAAAACATATTTAGTTATGTATTTAACATTTGTGTTTCAGAATTTTTCAGGTTATTTAACAGGTTGTTTTTGACGGCTCCGCTAAAAGACTCACACATTTGGAGTTCGCCGCAAAAATGAAGATTCCCAAGCTATGCACAACTAGGATGCTTTGGGATCAAGATGATGATATGAAGATCAAGACAAGATCAAGACAAGATCAAGACATTGAAGAAAACAAGCTTTGTATTTTTATTTTTATTTTAGATATTTTGTCAAAGCTAGATATTAGAAGTAGAGCTATGGGATTATCACACACACACCTCTTAGTTAGGTTCATGGCTTCAAAAAGATTTTTCAATTCCATTTCTAACTTAGATCTAAAGAGAACATATTTTGGAAATATGATTTTCAGAAAAATAATAGTTTTGGAAAACAATTTTTATGGAAAAACAAGTTTGTGTTCAAAAGAATTTTATCAAACTATTTTTAACATGATTGAAGTATGACACATGCTTATACTTCATGTTTTTACAAGTTCCAAAATCTTACCCGAAACCCAAAACCCAAATCCAAGTTTTCTGGTTCTGGAAGTTCTGTTTTTCAGAACTCACAGTGACCGGTCGACCGGCCGGTCGACCGATGTGCACAATACTGTGCACGTCTATATCAGTCGACCGACCCGGTCGACCGATGTTCATTTACGTTCACAGGAGTTTTCGGTCGACCGACCCGGTCGACCGATGAGCCCCAACGGTCATATTTTTGACCGTTGGCGGTCGACCGACCCGATCGACCGGGATCTGTCAAAAGTTCTGACAGATCCAACAGCTAGTTTTTCTGACTGTTTTTCTTTTTGGGATTTGTCTCAACGAGTTTTTGAGGATGTTTTTGACCCCTATAAATAGAGGGTCACCTCATATTGATTAGACAACTATTGCAAAATATTTCATAAGAGTTTTACAAAGATTTTCAAAGCTTTCCTTCATAAAAGATTTTCCAAAGCCTAAATTCCCAACACCCAACTTGTAGCCTATTCCTCTAGCTTCTCTCTAGATTTTGCACACCACAATCCCAAAGCTTTACATCTACATATTTGGTTCTAGGAGTGTGCAAGTGAGCTTTTGTAAAGTGATCAAGTGTGATCACTCATTTCTTCTTGGAGTGAAGTTGTAGAGGCATCGGCCTCAAGGGAGCTAGTGAGCTTCGGGTGGTGTTGCGGCATCACAAGTGTAAGGGACAAGTGTGTCCTTGTATTGGCGATCCGGTGGGATCAACGATAGTAGTGCAAATCCTTCAAGTGTGAAGGCGGGGACGTAGAGCGTGGCTCGAACCTCGGAAACACATCCTTGCGTTTGCGTTTGATCAATTTTCTCTAACTCTACTCCTTTCAATTCTTGCACCTTAATTGTTGTATTTATTGCAAGTCTTTATTTGTGCTATTTGTGTGTGAAAGTTTTAATTCCGCAAAATTGCCATAATTCATATAGCCATCACCTATTCACCCCCCCTCTAGGTGATTTCAATTGGTATCAGAGCTAACCCTACAACTTAGGTCTAACAACCTTAGGGAGATCCATATTTGGCTATATACATTTGTGTTGCATTTACATTTGCTTGTGCATTCATGGCATCCATGGACTTTTCTAGCATTAAATCCCCACCCAAGTTTGATGGTTTAAACTTCCCCATTTGGAAGGTGAAAATGAATCTCTTCCTTAAATCCCTAGGAGTTAGGGTAGCTAGGGCCATTACCAAAGATTTTATTGAACCCACTAGTGATGAGAGCACATGGTCCGAGGATACTTCCAAAGACTATGAGGCTAATGCTAGGGCACAATATGCATTGACCCAAGCATTAAATGAAGATGACCTTGCACGCATAATAAATTGTAAATCCGCATTTGAGGTTTGGAACATACTCATTGTGACTCATGAGGGAACGTCTCAAGTCAAGAGAGCCAAAGTTGACTTGCTACGTTCTCAATATGAGAATTTCTATATGTTTGATAATGAGAGCATTGATGACATGCTCACCCGTTTTACAAAAATAACTAATGCTCTTTCTTCCTTAGGCGACAAGATTGATAATGATCAAAAGATAAGGAAGGTGATTAGAGCTCTTCCCAAAGCTTGGGAAGTCAAGGCGACAACCCTCAAGGAGCTAAACGACAAAGAGGAGATGGACTTCTCCGGCTTCATCGGAAATCTCAAGACACATGAGATGGAGATGAAAGTTAGAGAAGAAAGGGAGGCACCAAAGAAGAAGACCATTGCCTTCAAAGCCGCTCCTACCATACACGAAGAGGATGACTCATCGGAAGATTGCGATGAGGATTTCGCCATGCTCATCCGGAAGGTGGGCAAGATGTTCTACAAGAAGGGACGGCAAAGTAACTTCCGAAGAGGGAAGCCTCAAGGAAGGTACGAGAAGAAAAGAGATGAACCCGGTCCTTGCTTTCATTGCAAGAAGATCGGTCACCTAATTGCCGATTGCCCCGCTCTACAAGCAACCACATCCAAGAATGGGCAAAGAAAGAAGAAAGCCTTGGCCGCTACATGGGATGATTCGGAGTCGGAATCCGAAGAGGAGCACGACGCCGCCAACATGTGTTTCATGGCACAAGGAGAGGACACTCCTAAGGTAACTTTGAAAACTCTCTTGATGATGATGATCTCACTATGGATGAACTACCACGTTTCTTTAAGGAATTACAACATAGATATGAGATTTCGCAATCTCATAATAAAAAGTTAAAAAGGGAAAATGAGTCCTTGAAAGATAAACTTAATATTATTGAAAAGGAGAAAAATAATTTGTCTAATTCTTTTGAGAAAATAAAAAGTGATTTTGCAAATTATAAACTAGCTTGTAAAGGGAAAACCCCCATTGCATCATGTAGTAAAAATGATTTTGTAGAGATTCAAAAACGTGTTGAAGTTTTGGATTCTACTTTAAAAAGTTATGCATTTGATTTGAAAAAGATTGCATCTAAATTTCCTAAGGGAGTAACCCAAGGGAAACATGCACACCATACACATGCACGAAAACATGTACACCCACATAAACATGCACACACTCATAACCATGCTTTTATGTACAATAGTGGTAGAATTTATATTTGCACACATTGTGGCCGCAAAGGCCATTTAGAAAAATTTTGTTATGCTAAAAATAATGTTAAAAATAAATTTGTTTGGGTTCGCCCCGGATCTAACCCCAAAGGACCCACTAAGATTTGGGTACCAAAAGAGCCACCAAATTCAAATGAAACAGGTATAGGTGGATCTACATCCTCCAAGACTTAGGAGGAGGTGGTGCCCGGGTGGTTGATGCATCGGAGCTTAAAGAACAAATCATGCATGCATCGCTATCGTGGAGGCACCTATTTGTGGAGATTGCCCGTAAATTGGTAACATCTCCATTTAAGAGTTTTAATTTTGTATATACAATTGTTATAGGATTGCTAGTTTAGTTTTATGCCTCATTGATACATGATTAGTATAAACTTGCAACTCCATCATGATTGTATATGCCATGTTTAGTTTTTGATATCTTTAGTTTCATGCCTTGTTTTATAGTATGTCCACATGTATAGTTTATTATTTGTGAATATATACTTGTATACATATACACATTATTTTCATAAATAAAAATAAAACATTTGTAAAATTTTCTATTTAAGCAAATACCTTAAAGATGGCAATTGCGCACCTCAACTCATTCAAGAGGAATCAAGAGGATGAAGTTCAGAACCGTCACTGGGTATTCGGCTTCAACATCTTTAAAATCTTTGTTTAAATATGAAAATAAAATTAAAATTGGATTGCATGTATTTTGATGTTTGTAAAGACTTAATGAAGATTTAAAACCTGTTGGTGTACTCTTATATGTCTAATTTGTCATACCTATTTTTGACTACAAAAATTATTTAAAATTTTTTTGGGCAAATTGCTGTTAACTGTGTTTCAGGCAAAGCGGTCGACCGACCCTTAAATCCCCGGTCGACCGACTCTGCCTGAGAGAAAATTTTATTTTTTTTGTGCTACCGGTCGACCGACCATAATTCCGGTCGACCGATGCTGACCTGCTGTGGTCTCGGGATATGTCGGTCGACTGACCCGGTCGACCGATCTTATTTACCGAGCTCTCGGTTGGATTCGGTCGACCGGACCGGTTGACCGATCGTCGTGTTTTTGCCCAAATTTGCTATATATTTCATTTTTTCTCTCTCTCTCTCTCATTTCACTCAGCGACCGAAGAACCCATATTTTCCCCAAAATTTTCGTTCTCTCAAATCCTTCAACCAAATCCAAATCTTTTTAAAACCCATCTCAAATCCTTCATTCTACTTCCGGATCTTCGATTTCAGCACCTCTCATCCGCAGGATCTGAAGAATTTCAGGATTTTTTCAGTTAGGGTTTCAAATTTTTCATCAAGGTAAAAATCGAATTTTTATTGTGAATCTTCACTTCTAGCTTAGAAATCTTACTTCCTTTGTCACTATTTTAGGTTGCTTAGCTTCTAGATCGTGCCATAACCTGTTTTAATCTAAAAATTTTATTTTTATTAATCATGCCTAAGAGATCTCGAACTGAGAAGGGGAAGGGTATTGCTCAACCCTCATCTCAGGTTCCTAGACCTGTACGGCCCTTTATCAATGATCTAGCTGCTGATAGATACTCCCATCTCTCCACTAGAAATATAAATTCAGGGAGATTTGTTACCATTCAGGATTTTGAACATCTAGGTATCCCTCAAATCTTGCAAAACAACAACCTAGTTGAGTTCTTGTCCATCAAGGAGCAAGTATACACTTCCCTTGTTCCTTACTTTTATGCCAACTATGAATTTGATGGTAACCGCATCACATCTAGAGTTCTAGGTAGGGAAATCGACCTCTCTATCGGTCGGTTTGCTAGGATTCTGCATCTCTCCACTGGCGGAGCAGATGTGTATTCTCATGATTTACATGATTTCGAATTTCCTGAGGGTGAGTCCTCACTCACCGCCTCTACTCTGATTCACGGGGATGACAACCCCGGCTTGGTTAGGAATGAGGTAGTGAGTCGATACACTCTTCAATCTCAAGTCCTTGCCAAGATTATCTTTTACAACATTGTCCCCAAACATGGTGAGTATAGCCATGCTAGGGGTTGTGTCCCTTTGATTATCTTTTGTCTGCTTAAAGGCATTAAGGTAAACTTTCCTAGAGTCATTGCCTCTCATATGGCCTCTGATCAGATCCGTACTGCGGGTAGGAGCTTGCCATATGGCATGCTTATTACCCATCTTCTTAGGGTCTTGACTTTGATCTTTCTGCTGAAACTCCATCAAATCCCCTGACCAACATCAATGGAGTTATCCTGAAGATGATGGAAGCACAGCTGCGTAGACACGCTCCTGTGCAACCACCTCATCCTCCTGCTGGTCCTGGCTCATCTTCAGCACCAGGATCTTCTTCTTCTGCAGCACCTGCATTTCCTCCTGAGTTACTAGCTCTTCTCTCTTCGGATGTCCGCTCTCAGCTCGAGGCACATCAGGCTTTGGCCGAGCAGCGCGACGCAGCCATTCGTGCAGAGTTAGATGCTCGTGCTCTTCAGGACGCTGCTTTTCGAGAGGAAGTCCGAAACGACATGTCTTATTTTGCTGACTCCATGAGATTCGTGGATGTTCAGTTTCAGGCCCTTTTCTCAAAATTTGACATGCTCGTTCCTGATCGGACTCCGACTGCTTGTCGACTCCCTGCCACCGGTCCTCCATTTCCTCCCAGAGCTCGCTCTTCTGTTCCTCCACCACGCACCAGAGTCGATGGCATGGATCCAGAGGAGGTTGCTTCTTCAGAGGAAGGTGGTGATGATGACGGAGACGGCGATGATGGTGATGATGGTGCTGAGGAGTGACCTCCCCTTTTGATGATGTCAAAAAGGGGAAGAGTTATTTTGAGAGAGATATTTTGTAGTATTTGTGTTTGGCTTGTACTTGTATTTGGATATTTTGTGTTTTGGACATGTAGTATTTTACTTGTGTTTGGACATGTAGTATTGGACATGTAGTAGTATTTTTTTTGTGTTGTGGACATGGATATGGTTATGTGTTTTATGTATTTATGTCATGTATGAGACTCATTCCCTTCATCTATGATATGACATGAGTATTTGGGTGTTGTGGACATGGATATGGTTATGTGTTTTATGTATTTATGTCATGTATGAGACTCATTCCCTTCATCTATGATATGACATGAGTATTTGGCATCTTTTGTTGGCATGGAAATAAAATGTTTATGATTATGATTTGTGATAGTATGATTTTATATATATGCTTGTGTTGAGGTGGAGCTTCATTTGAAGTCTCTACCCAAATATTTTGTGATAACTACATATGTTTTGCCATCATCAAAAAGGGGGAGATTATTGGCCCAAAGGCCATTATCCCGGTTATTTTGATGATAGCAAAACATATTTAGTTATGTATTTAACATTTGTGTTTCAGAATTTTTCAGGTTATTTAACAGGTTGTTTTTGACGGCTCCGCTAAAAGACTCACACATTTGGAGTTCGCCGCAAAAATGAAGATTCCCAAGCTATGCACAACTAGGATGCTTTGGGATCAAGATGATGATATGAAGATCAAGACAAGATCAAGACAAGATCAAGACATTGAAGAAAACAAGCTTTGTATTTTTATTTTTATTTTAGATATTTTGTCAAAGCTAGATATTAGAAGTAGAGCTATGGGATTATCACACACACACCTCTTAGTTAGGTTCATGGCTTCAAAAAGATTTTTCAATTCCATTTCTAACTTAGATCTAAAGAGAACATATTTTGGAAATATGATTTTCAGAAAAATAATAGTTTTGGAAAAACAATTTTTATGGAAAAAACAAGTTTGTGTTCAAAAGAATTTTATCAAACTATTTTTAGCATGATTGAAGTATGACACATGCTTATACTTCATGTTTTTATAAGTTCCAAAATCTTACCCGAAACCCAAAACCCAAATCCAAGTTTTCTGGTTCTGGAAGTTCTGTTTTTCAGAACTCACAGTGACCGGTCGACCGGCCCGGTCGACCGATGTGCACAATACTGTGCACGTCTATATCAGTCGACCGACCCGGTCGACCGATGTTCATTTACGTTCACAGGAGTTTTCGGTCGACCGACCCGGTCGACCGATGAGCCCCAACGGTCATATTTTTGACCGTTGGCGGTCGACCGACCCGGTCGACCGGGATCTGTCAAAAGTTCTGACAGATCCAACAGCTAGTTTTTCTGACTGTTTTTCTTTTTGGGATTTGTCTCCAACGAGTTTTTGAGGATGTTTTTGACCCCTATAAATAGAGGGTCACCTCATATTGATTAGACAACTATTGCAAAATATTTCATAAGAGTTTTACAAAGATTTTCAAAGCTTTCCTTCATAAAAGATTTTTCAAAGCCTAAATTCCCAACACCCAACTTGTAGCCTATTCCTCTAGCTTCTCTCTAGATTTTGCACACCACAATCCCAAAGCTTTACATCTACATATTTGGTTCTAGGAGTGTGCAAGTGAGCTTTTGTAAAGTGATCAAGTGTGATCACTCATTTCTTCTTGGAGTGAAATTGTAGAGGCATCGGCCTCAAGGGAGCTAGTGAGCTTCGGGTGGTGTTGCGGCATCACAAGTGTAAGGGACAAGTGTGTCCTTGTATTGGCGATCCGGTGGGATCAACGATAGTAGTGCAAATCGTTCAAGTGTGAAGGCGGGGACGTAGAGCGTGGCTCGAACCTCGGAAACACATCCTTGCGTTTGCGTTTGATCAATTTTCTCTAACTCTACTCCTTTCAATTCTTGCACCTTAATTGTTGTATTTATTGCAAGTCTTTATTTGTGCTATTTGTGTGTGAAAGTTTTAATTCCGCAAAATTGCCATAATTCATATAGCCATCACCTATTCACCCCCCCTCTAGGTGATTTCAATATTAACTTAACGGATCAGATTGAATCTTGTCAGAGGTGTGATATTAACTTGATAAGGATGTGAGCTAGAGGTGTACTGTTAACTTAGCTCCATAAGAACTTCAGTTTCATTGGGGAGACTGAAGATATCACTGTCATAGGTGGTGTTAAACTTAACAGTAGAGGTAATGCTAGAGGTGTGATGTTAAACTTAGCATTAGTCATCTCAACTCCGATACATTAGTTCGAGGGAAAGTCATTGTCATGGTGTATTGTTGAACTTAATAATGAATTGGTTGCTAGAGGTGTGATGTTAAACTTAGCATCGCTCGTCTCAGTTTCGATATGAAAGCCTGAGAAAAAGTGACTGTCAGAGGTTTAATATTGAACTTGGCAGTAACTTAATCACTGTTAGAGGTGTAGTATTAACATAACAGTAGTTTGTCAGAGGTGTAATGTTAACATGACAGTAGTTGGTTTGTGATATGAGCAATTTTGAGGACTTGTCATTCTATTGATGAGAATTGACAAGTGGAGTTTGGAATGTCAGAGGTGTAGTGTTAACTTGACAATCATTGATTTGCGATATGAGCAATTTTGAAGACTTGTCATTCTATTGATGAGAATTGACAAGTGGAGTTTGAAATGTCAGATGTGTAGTGTTAACTTGACAATCATTGATTTGCGATATGAGCAATTCTGAGGACTTGTCATTCTATTAATGAGAATTGACAAGTGGAGTTTGGAATGTCAGAGGTGTAGTGTTAACTTGACAATCATTGATTTGCGATGTGAGCAATTCTGAGGACTTGTCATTCTATTGATGAGAATTGACAAGTGGAGTTTGGAATGTCAGAGGTGTAGTGTTAACTTGACAATTTGGTTGATTTGTGACTTCATGTAGAGGAGCGACAACTGAAGCTAGTACTCGCTGAGGAGTATTGAAACTTTTCATTGTCACAGGTTTGATATTAAACTTAACAATAATTGTATTTGTAGACCTACCACTCTATGGAAGAGAATTGGTAGGGGATTTTGGTGAAAAATAAAATGAACTATTAGAGGTTTAATATTAACATGACAGAATCCACTGGGGATTGAAAAATCTGATTTGTCAGAGGTTTATTGTTAACATGACAAATCCCAGTTCATTTCATTGGAGGAATGAATATAGATATTTTTGTGGCCCTACCATTCTATGGAAAAGAATTGATAGGAGATTTTGGAGGAGAGGATGGGACCAAGTCCCTCAAGGTTTTTAGCAAACCTTCTACTCAGGCTCGTGTTTCCACGTCGGAGAAAGGACATGAGGTCCGTGTCTGGCGACTTTCGTGTTTGATTGAGAAGGGACGCAAGGTCTGCGTCTGTCGACCTCCGCGTCTGACATTAGAACGCGAGGTCTGCGTCTGGCGACCTCCGCGTTTGACTGAGAAAGGACGCGAGGTCCACGTCTGGAACTCGAGGTCTGCGTCTGGCGACCTCCGCGTTTGACTGAGAAAGGACGCGGTCCGCGTCTGGAACTCGAGGTCTGCGTCTGGCGACCTCCGCGTTTGACTGAGAAAGGACGCGGTCCGCGTCTGGCGACCTCCCCGTCTGACATTGGAACGCAAGGTCCGCGTCTCTTGGAGGAGTTTGAGTTTGAAGCCTTACAGGCTAAAAACTGACGGCTTAGTCATATGGAAGTTGTGGTGACAATCAAAGAGCACCGCCCAGCTGAACTGCTCGCAATGGCACTCAAACCCATGGAATGAGAGCTTCTCAGTTCATATTTGAACATGGCCTCTTGGGGCTGAACGCGAACCTCGCGTTTCTGAAGTGAAACGCGATGATCTCATTCTGGCGTAGCCTCCTGCTAAACGCGTGTCTTGCGCTTTTGAATAGAAACGTGAAGGTCATCTTTTAACACTGTCTGCGACTCTCACACGCTAAGGTCATGTCCTGGCGCGGCCTTGGGCTGTACGTGGGTCGCGCGTTCTCGCGTTTTGGCACAGATAGAGGCTGGACGCGAATTTCACATTTTGGCGCCGAAATGCGCAGCTCGTGAACGCGAGCATCGCGTTTTGTTGCAGAAATGTGAGGCTGAAAGCAAATTTCGCGTTTGGTGCCGAAACGCGGGGTTGAAGCGAACTTTGTTTACTGATGGTGAACTTGGCGTCTTTGTCGAAAATTAGCAATCTGTTTGGCTCGCAGGAGTTGATGTGAACCCCTTGCAAATTAGATTTGCTGAGCCTTGGGAGGAGTTTTGCGGCGAGATTTGCCTTCATCATCATTGGCCTCACGGGTCTCGTAGGAGACATTGGTGCGGACCACATATGCTGTTGCAGCCACTCCAGTCTGCTGACGATGAGTGCAACGCCTTCGCCGTCTCTCGGCATTCCGATTAAGTCGAAGAGGTTGTTGAGAACCCCCGACATCCGGAACTGGAAGTGTCTTGATAAAAGGATGGAGGGAGATTGGTCTCTATTGCCAACTTAACCATGGGTCATGGCGCTGGTCTCTAAAAAGACGTTGGGGCTGACCATGTTATCTCCACGGGAGACTCCTGAAGCTTAGGGGGAGTTCAACTTCTCTTAGTCGAATTTGATCACAAGCGATTCAACTGTGAATCCAAGCATCTTGACGTTGGCTTGCGCCACCACTTTCTCGTTGGTTGAGAAAGATCATTCTCCCCAGCGGAGTCGCCATCTTTTGTATGCGTCGGAAAGATCGCAATTGCAAAATTCTTTTAATTGAATAGAAGAATACAACGGATACAATCCGATTACAAAAGAGAGAGAATCTCTTGATTGATTCTCCTCTTTATTTAAAGCTGGGTTCTTCATGTGGCGGTGGAGAGTGAGCCTTGTTCTCTGTTGACCGGCCGAACGTCAAGTTTCTCTTGTGGATCCTCTCTTTGGATCTACTGGTGGAGTAGCACAGCTCCTATCGGTAATAGAATCTCAAAGAGATTTACAGAACTTGAACTCAGCAAGTTAACAGAAAGAGTTGAACTCTTCCCAGGCTACAAGAGTTTCGGGACCGAACTCTGTCGAGGTAGCTCTCCCCCTTGCCTATGGCTTCTTGAATTCCTCCCCCAGGACTTTCATCGTCAGTCCCTTTTTTTTAGAGGTCCCCTTCCAGAGCCTCTTTTAGAAGAGGTCCCCCTCCCCTTAGGGTCCTTCTCTTCTCTAGCTATTCATAGCTATTTATAGAGGAATTGGGGTGTAACCAACTCCTTAAATCTCTCTATAATGGGCAGTTATTCTCTATTATGTGGAGAGAAAATGGGGTGTAACTGATCAAGCTCGTGGCTATCAGTTATAGCAGAAATGTGGGTCTCGCGCTGGACGCGGACCTCATTCTGATGTTAAAACGCGGAGATCTGTGTTGGAACGCGGAGCTGCTCAGGCTTGCGTTTGAGTTGAAACGCGACCTCCGCGTCTGACGACCTCCGCATCTGACAAAGGATGCGAGGTCCGCGTCTGACGACTTTCGCGTCTGACAAAGGATGCGAGGTCCACGTCTGGCGACCTCCGCGTCAGAGGTTGGAATGCGATCTCCGCGTCTGATAGAGGACGCGAGGTCTGCGTCTGGCATTAGAACACGAGGTCTGCGTCTGCCGACCTCCGCGTCTGACTAAGAAAGGACGCGGATCCGCGTCTGACGACCTCCGCGTCAGAGGTTGGAACGTGGGATCCGCGTCTGGGAGATTCGCGTCTGAGGCTTTGTCTTCAGTAATTTTTTTTTTTTTTGATAGCCTACAATATTTCATTGTAAGAAAAAGAACATACCATATCATGCATGTGCTACTCAAAAAAATGAGTTTGGTTCATGTGTATGAGCCACACACACGTACAATAAGAGAGCTAATCACGCATTGACAGGTGGATTGGATCTCTTATAATCTCTTATAATATGTGCGTGTCTAATACACGTGTTAACGCGTGATTGGCCCTCTTATTGTATGTGTGTGTGGCTCACACATATGAACCGAATCCCAAAAAAATTAGTCACTTGAAAATCTTGAATGCTCCCAAGAGAGATCACTGAAATATTCTATGGACACTCTAATCCCCAGAGTAAACGCAAACTTTCATTATTTGTATCTGTTCATAAAAAGAGAGGTGAACACAAATGAGCCTACTTTGGTATTCCTCATGTATAGCGAAAACATCAATACAGCTTGCAGTGTGGACAGTGAGGAAACAATCCTGCAACACAAAGATGCACACCTGTGAAATATTTCATTTATTTAACATCCCCTTGTCATATTTAAGTATGGTTTTTCTTAATACAGTTAATTAGGGTAAGGTATAAGATATCTATTGAGGGCAGTCTTCCCACAACTCTCTTTTGTCTCAAGAGCTCCTTCCTGAATTCACCCCAAGTGAATGCCATGTACTTCCTTCGGCCATGGCCACCATCTTCAACTTCATTTTCATTCAGTAGCTGCGGTGGGCAATCGATGAGCGTGCTGCTCGCTGGGCACATGAAATAAGCAACAGACAACCTCTTCTTCTCTCTGTTGACGACGGCCCTGTGGACAACACTTTTTAAGCGCGCATTGGTCCATGCCTGTCGCATGAAAGCTTCATTTGTTAGACTCACTCAGGTTTCATGAGACAAGTAAAATAAAAGATAATAATATAAAAATAGTAGGACACATGAGAATATATTTTTGAATGTCACACTTCTCATTATACTTGTAAGAGAGAGATTGTTAATTCGTTAATTACCTTCTTGTTATGATTTATGTGAGGAGATTACAATCCATTCCCCACTAGGTCAAAATAACTAGAGGATGTTTAATTAATTAAGAGGGTGGATCGAGAGAAGCTCACCTCAAGTACGTCCCCAATGTTTATAACGAACGAGTTGTGTACAGGTCTGATTCCAATCCATTCCCCACTGCTCTTCTGAACTTGTAGCCCTCCAACTTCGTCCTGCAACAAAATCGTTAGCGCGTGAGGATCTGTGTGGCTCCCCAGCCCCAGGCACCTCTCTGGGAGAGGGCACGGCGGGTACTGATTCACTCGGATCATCGTCGACTTCTTCTCGTGAAAATTTCTCGAAAAATAGTCGTCGGGAAGTCCCAATCCATGAGCTAGCATATCAAGTATGATCAGCCCGACTCGATCAAGTGCGTCCATGTACTTGATCACTGCTTCACTGTGAGTCAGCAACAAAGAGTAAACATATCGGTTTTTAACTGCATTTATGTAGCACAGACACTTCTGTCATGAGTACTGTTTCGTTTGCATGCATGCGAAGAAGAGATAGTTAGCAATACCTGAAAGGCTGATGCGAGTCGCCAAACACTTTCTGCGCGAAATCGATGACCATTTGAGGGGATTGAAGGAGCTGGAGAATCTCTGCCCATGGCAAGTTGCGAATGTAATCAGGATTACTCGCCGAGTAGCCGAGAGGCAGCCCCTCTCCTCTTCCTCCCTTGAGCTTTTGATCCATTGTGAGATCAAAGAGCTCCGAACACCGGCCTTTCATGGCCTCAATGACGTCTTCAGGCACGCCATGGTCTACTAGCTTAAAGAATCCCCAGTTCCCGCTCGCTTCCACCATTTTCTTGCATTCCTCTTCGTGTTCTCGCGTGTTCTTCTTCGTCTTCAAGAGGCTGATGACTGGGATGTCCTCGCCTGTCGCGAATTCGTCGTGCTTTATCTTGGGCCACTCGTCCTCGGACCAGACGAAGTCCTTGACCTGGAGGCTGGTGCTGGCCGTGGAGAGAGGCTCCACATGCCGAGCTTCCACTTCAACAGCCATTGATTAGTGCAGCGAGAAGTTGTACTAGGCTCCTAGCTAATGAGGAGTGAATTTGATCCAATTTATAGGACAGGTGTGATGGACTGGTTCCTAGTGAGTCCAAACACATAGCTTCGGATTTGGTGACAGTTTTAACTTGTTGGATAACTGCTGTGGTTTGTAGTTGAAGGTTTCAATGCTTTCTGATTAACCTTTGTGGGAGTTGTTGATAGAAACCGACGATCAACTGAAACGGACATTGTTTTTAATTTATATGAACAAAAAGTAGTTAACATATATCTGGGAAGAGAGGATCTAAAATCTTGTGTTCTCCGTTTCTGTTTATTCTTATTTTTGTGAGTATTCTCGACAACTCTGATTCTAGCACATGACCTCCAGAGGACGCAACAAGAATGTGGTGGTCGGAAAAATGAATCGCACCTTACTGGAGAAAGTTCGTTGAATGTTACCGAACTATGAACTATCAAAATTCTTTTGAGCGGAAGCGTTGATGTATGTGTGTCATCTCATCAATAAGTTGTCATTGTCTGCAATAGGATGTAAAATTCTCATGGAGATTTGGTTAGAGAAACTGCTCAAGACTACGATTCGCTTAGGATATTAAGATTCCTTCCTACTACCATGTCAATGAATACAAGTTAAATCCTAGAGCGAAGAAATGTGTGTTTTTGAGTTTAAAAGAGGTGTTAAAGGCTATAAGATATGAGATCTGAAAGACAAGAAGGCTATTTTAAGCAGGAATGTCATATTCAATGAGGTTTCAATGATGAAGCCTATCAACTCTAAGCAGGTAGAGAGTAAGAAGATTATAGAGATATCGTAGCGGGTGGAGAGTGATACTAGATCAGTATCGTTCAAGATTCCACCTACAGTGACATATAATGAGAATTATGACGCCGACGAGGATATTAAAGACATTGAGAATCAAGAACAAGTTATGAGTAAGGTCCAATATTCTGTTGTAGTTGGACGTGGTAGAAGAAACCCCACAGAAACCCGCATAGCTCACTACAAATATGATTGTGGCTTATGCACTCTCAGTCATAAAAGATGCTATTACATCACATATAGACAAGTAGAAATCAGTTCTGAGTCTAAGATGTCGGAGGAAGCTATGTTGGAAGAGATGAACTCTCTTCAATAAGAATGACACTTGGAAATTGTAAGAATTGCCCGAGGGGAAGAAGGTTATTGGTGGCAAGTGGGTGTATGCTAAGAAGAAAGGATCTCAAGATTGAGCTATTATTCGCTACAAGATCAGATTAGTAGTTAAAGGTCACGCACAAAGAGAGGGTATTGATTACAACAAGGTCTTCTCACCCGTTGCAAAGCACTCTTTCATTCGGACATTATTGACATTGGTGGCGCAATATGACTTGGAGTAGGATCAACTCGATGTTAAGATCGTCTTTCTTCATGGTGATCTTGATGATGAGATATTTATGACTCAGCTGATGGGGTTTAAAGCTGCAAGAAAAGAAAAATCTGATTTGCAAGCTGAAGAAGTCGTTATATGGGCTAAAATAATTGCCATGGCAATGATACAAGTGATTTGACAGCTTTATGCATGGCAAGATGTACACAAGAAGTAAATATAACTCATGTGTTTACTACAGTAGGTTACCAGGTGAAGAGTATATCTACTTATTGCTACATGTGAAAGACATGCTCATTACTTCCAAGAGTAGATCAACTATTGATAGGTTGAAGAAACAGTTGTCTTTCGAGTTCTAAATGAAAGATCTAGAAGAAGGAAATAAGGTACTTGACATGAAAATTGAGAGAGATATGATAGTGGCAAGGTTCGCTTAACTCAAAAGAAGTATTTGCAAAAGGTGCTTCAAAAGTTCAATATCAATGGTGATACAAAGTCTATAAGTACACCATTTACTCCTTACTTCAAACTTAGAGCTACTATGACTCCTGTTATAGTTGAAGAATATAATGTCTCACGTACTATATGTCAATGCAGTAGGTAGCTTGATGTATGTTATGGTATGTAAGAGGCCCGTTATAATCTTGTGTTATTATTATTTATTACTCTTTTGTCTTAATATTACTAGTTTGCTCTATAATAGTTTTTCTTTTACAAGTATTGATCATATCGTCAAAGTTTTCTCTGCTCACAATAATTAGTATTAGAGCGCCAGTTGTTATCAACATTGATATCTTAGAGAAGGTTAGTAGCATAGTCGTCTACCCTACAAACCTTCTTGATGACCTTAATTATTCCAAGTGCGTCCCTTACGACCCAAACTCCGTAGCCCCAACACTAAATACCATAGCATTAATTCCAAGACCCAGTTAGAACTGGGGCTTGTTACCTCGAGGTCACTTGTTCGAATCCTCGCGGTAAGACATGGCCCGCAGGGGGTCTCTTGTAGCTAAAAAAAAGCTAAGGGTACTGACGTCAAAGAGCCATCAAAATTTACCTTGAGCCACCTAGGTGGAGAGGCCCGCCAAACCACAGGGAGAGGAGAGCTAACAGGGAGTGAAGCCCACTCCAAGCGGTCCCAGTTCATCCACGGGGAGTCGAGAGCAATATCGACGGCATTCCATCTCTCAATCGCAGTTGCCGACGCTCTTTGTGCCACCACCGTCGCACATCTATTCTCTCTAGTGAAAATCGCTGAATTTCAAGCAGTCCTTTGGGGACCAAAGTCTGTGCCTTCCAAGTTCTATTTATCAAGGAAGATTAATTTGTTCAAATTGAAATCAATTAAGATTTATTCCCAATTAATTTAAGTGGGTGTGTTGAACAGTACTTGAATTTTGGATACATACTGTGAGAATATGGCTTGCATTCAAACATAATTAAGAAGGGATTAAGGAAATCATCATGCAGAAGATTCATCTCCTCTTTGATCATTCATCTCAAGCAAAGGCAACTCTTTTGGTCTGAATTCCACGATCAGTTCTGCCTGATAACTGAATCTTGTCTCATAAACGATTGCATACAATTGAAAGACAGCCGACATCTACTGGAGGAGGTTGGAAGAAAATGTGACGATGTCGACAAAAGCACTGCTGAAGGCAATCATCCAATTGCTCAGTAAGAGATCAGGAAGAGATTGTGAAGCGGCCAGTGCGTAGAAAGGTGTAAGAGGAAGAAGAATCCGCAGAAAGTGCTTGAAGAGATTTGCATTGCAGAATCTGTAGAGGAAAATGACGGTAATGATCTCACTGCAAACAGAAACAACAGTGAAGGGAAGGTTGAGGATAATATGCTGCAGAACGAAATAACAGATTGTTTTATTTCCAGGATGAAGAGAGAGTTCCAGAGAGAAATGGTGTTATCTTGATGAATCGCCATAACATAGCAGCTATAGGTGTGTTGGGATTTGAGTCGAATCCTAGATATAGAGATGGTCTTGAGTAAATAAAGATTTTGGATGACTCCATTTGATAGTTTTTTAAGATGGTACCTCAAGTCTTTATAATTGGTATTCGTTATTGTTTATCTTCCAGTTTGACAGGCACAGTAGTGGACCCCGCATCTGCCCCCACGCAGTGGCAATAGAATATACGAGTGGAAGCACTGCCGCATTTCTACAAATATGATTGGGGCGGTTTAATTCTCCCGTGTACGATAAATTTGGCCTCAAGGTCACTAGGAGTAGATTTATGATGGATATTGGGCCGGCCCAGATGCAGTGAGTTTGGCCCAAGTCTATCTCAACTTATAGGCCCAGTACGCTTCTTTCCCACTCCACCCGCAGCCGCAGCCGCGCTCGCACCAATCTCCTCCAGCCTCTGGGCCCCACCACCTCCACCACAACGCCGTCGCTCCCCGGCCGCACTCTCATCCGACGAGCTCTCATCCTCCAAACACTAGCCCCTGATCTCCGACGCCGGTACTTTTCATTCCTAATCTTGGTTTTCCCCATTGTTTTTTGATTTATTGTTGAATCTAGTACTGAATTCTGAAATCGGTACTAAACTGGCAGGGATTGTTGAGGTGAAGCTTGACAGGGCTGAGGCCAGGAATGCCATTGGCGAGGAGATGCTCCGAGGATTGCAGAACGCGGTCGAATCGATTGAGAGAGACTCTTCGCCCCGTGGTGTTTTGGTGTCTAGCGCCGTTCCTAGAGTTTTCTGCGCTGGTGCCGATCTCAAGGTACTTATCCTCAGGTTAAATTAGGGTTTTGCAATCAGAATTTAGTTGCTCATGGAAAATTGGAAGAGAGTTACTGCCACACACAAAAAAAAATTAACTTTATAATTGATTGCTGAACCAATACAATCACAACGAGAATTTGGTCCTTAGCATCAAGTATGATATATATGTAGAGTACTTGTAAAAACTGAAGAAGCTGCGATGAATTTACCTAGCCTTCTGGTTATGTTGGCATTGATGGCTGAATGATTTTGTAGCTATAGAACTGATCATTCTCTGTGGCATATGCCCAGGGTTAGAATATGGACACAGCAGGTGAATAAAACCTATATAGAGCCTGTCAATGAACCTGCGGCAATGAGCCTGTAGTTGTTGCTTAAGAAGCCTAATTCTTTGAAGTGACCATTAAATATCATTTTTTTAATATTGGTTGATTGTGTGTGCCATACTGTGTTAACTTAAGAAGCCAAAACATTTCCTATTCTTTGCATATACAGTATGCAATAAGCACATAATATAAACATGTAGGCTAAGTGGGGCTTAACTCAAAAGAAGTGAACTTTTGATACTCAACTAGTTAATCTAAGTCTAACCCAAATTAATATGAAAGCAACCAATTAAAAAAATAAATTAAGATCATAATCAGAATTAGATTAAAAAAAATCTAATTATGATGTAATTATCATGGGTATAGAAGTTAAAAGACATGAAATTATTAATTAAAAATATTAAGTTTGCTCTCTCTTTTTGTTTTGAATATTTTGTTAGTTTAGGTATGTTCATCTGAAATTGTCTAAAACTATTGGTACTAGTCAAACTTAGCAAAACTAAAACTGCATATTAATATCGGACTGATCCTCACTGTAACCTAGACGAAACAGTCAATACTAAGAGGAAACAAGCAAAACACCATACTTGTTATAGAGTTGAGTTTGTTGTGGAGATTGATTTTCTATGTCATATTGGTAGAAGTGTGGAAAAACCTGCTATTCAAGTGACCTCCTGTTTTACTATTATACAATTTTCACTTTTTCTTAACAAGGAATATGATGGTTCGCATAATTTATGATTTTCATGTAATTATTGATTTGCATGCCAATTCTATTTCATCACATCTGAGATATCATGCCCTTTTAACCATTCTAGCCTTATAAATTCATGATATAAATAATCTTTTCTATTTAATGCAAACTCTTGAACCCTAAGAGTTGCCTCTCGATCCCTCTCATATCTCATATTTTGTCAAGTAAAAGGTAAAAAAGTTACTTTATAGCTAACATCAAACTCTATATTATTTTCTCATTGAATATTATTATTCTATGGGTGTAACTATTTAATAGCTTTCCGCTGGTTCCATGCCACATTTATTATATCATTCAAATTAAAAGTATTTAATTAAATGCTACTAAATTGTGATTTCTATAATTTTATTTTGAGAATATATAAGTATTTAATATATTAATTCCATCTATATAGTTTTTTCATCTAAAATTTTTCCCTCAAGATATTGATTGTTTTTCTTAACACATGCATTGCACGTGCAATAACTTAGTGAGCATGTACACACATTTACAATTTTTTTTATTGTTGTACCAAAAATGTATACGCATCTTATATTGTGTCATGTCTATCCCGTATCCATGTCGGCACATTGTGTGTAAATACGCACAAACATGCAAAAATATACAGTACATACATTCTTTGAAGTGTCCATGTCGTACCAGTGGCATAGTTTTTAAAATTAGTTGTATTTCCATGTCTAGATCAATTTTACTTGTGTATTTGTGTCCTTCATTGAGCAGAAACAACCGATAGCTAAAACTCTTTGTTTATCAATCTCGTAAATAATTGAGATGGTTTGGGTATACGCAACGTGGATCAAGAAATGCGTCAATCAGAAGAAGTGATAGAATCATAGGTAATGATACAATAAGGACTAGAAGGAGAACTAAACAAATTTAGGAGGAAGCAACTAGGAAGGCTATGTTTAATGTTTCGTGTTACTAAGGAGATAAGTCTTAACAAAACTGAACGGGAGAAAGGGATTCATGTAGTTGACCCCAAAAGTTTGGAATAAAGGTTTGATAATGTTATTGATTAATCCTGTAAATGTAGTTGATAGTGTGCTTATCATCCAGGTTGAATGTTGTCTTATAACCAAATAAAGGGTGTTCTGTGTTTATTTTTGCATTTAGAGACAAGAAGTTAGCCATAAACTTTGGCGTGCACATTGAGATTCATGTTGTTGGTTGTATATGTTGGACACTGGCTGGCCTAAATAAGTGGATTGTTTATTTTGGTTGTGTTTCAGCTTACTGCCACACCATAATTAATTCCTATGGTCATACTCATTATGACATGCTTTTGCCCCCTCTTTCCTACCTCTCAAGGTGTGTTCTCTCTAAATTACACTTGTGTTTTGGTCTGCATGCTTCAGCATTTTCTTATTCTGCAAGCATATTGTGACTCCTAACAACTTAACTCTTATCTCCTTACATCTTTTTTACATCAAGTTAAATTTGTCCTCTTTGTGGCCACATTATGATATTCTTTTATTTAGTACTTGATTTATGTGATGCTCGAGGTCGATGTATTTTTCTATTATAATAACTCCTGAATATGCTATTACATATACATAAATTTCTTACCAATATAAAAGTCTTCTGGCAGGAGCGCAGGCAGATGACGTCTTCTGAGGTTCAGCTATTCGTGAACTCTTTGCGGTCAACAATCTCTTCATTGGAGGTTTGTGTCCATCCACATGCCTCACAGCCTTCTATAAATTTCACCCAAAGTCTTTTTCTGTACAATGAAATTGTAGCAATTTATATTAGTGAATTCATAATATTTAAATTGTTTTAGAAGTGAAATCTACCATTAGAATCTGTTCAAGGAAACTTATACAAAAATCAGTTAATGGTCCCTGGGATGCCCTAGCTGGTACACTTTTGATGATTATTGATATGTGTGTTTTTGACTTTTCTGAATCCCCAAATCCTATTTCACTTTTTATACACTCCTTGTAACATGTTATGTGATGTGGAACTAGTATAGTACTTATTGGGTGAAATTGATAAGTGAAAAATGTCACAAGTTTTCATCTAATTTCTTTTTCTTTGAGTTTTCTATATTTTCTTATTATTGTTGTTCTACCTATCAAATATTTAATTTGCATATATGTTGTGTTTCATTGTTGGCAAGTTCTATTCCTTCTCAAGACATTCAGCTATTATTTTTCATTTTTAGTTGATATTCTTCCCCCCCCCCCCCCCCCCCGATATGCTTTTTTGTTGCTGCTATTGACCATCTTTCATTAGGCCTGTCAATGGGTCGGATTCGGGGCGGTACAGGTGGTATCATACCCGGACCCGTTTATCCAAGAGGGTACCATACCCATCCCGTTTACCTGCGGGTCCAGAAGGTGGGTTTCCATACCCGGACCCGCTGTACCCGCGGGTCCAGACCCGTTTACCCAGACCCATAAAAAAAAACATAAACAAATACAGTAACAAAAACACATGAAGAGAGGGAAAAAAAATTTTGTAAAGAGAAAGAAAGTATGTTTTAATATCAATAAAGATGAAATATCAACCAGGTGCAAGAGGTGGAGGGAAAATTTTCAATGAAAGACTCTAATAAAGAAAAAAATTTAAAGCAAGGCCCCCAAAGTTATTTGGGAAAACACAACAATAGAATCACCCACTAATCAACCAACAGTCTTCAACATTTAAAGCACAAAGGGATCATTTACTGATAGAGTCTTGAGAGGGTTTTAATTTTATTAGTATTATTTATATTTATGTTTTGAAATGGGTAAATGGGTAATCGGGTCTGGTTCAAGTAAAATCAAACCCATCCCATTTAATACTCGGGTATACGGGTATACGGGAATGGGTCCAGAGCAACCCTTTCTATACCCGCTTAATCGGGTCGGGTCCGGGTCGGGTCCGAGTCTGGACCCGACCCATTGACAGACCTATCTTTCATCAGTCACATCTTCCTTGTGCTTTCAAAATTGAAAAATTTATGTGACGCGACACGTGAAGTAAAAAAAAGATTGGAAAAAACTGTTTTCTTTCTTTATTACTTTATTTTATATTATAAGAATTATAAGAGTAGATTATAAGGATAAAATAATGATATAAATAATATAAATATAATATATATTATTATTATGTTTTATATTTAAATTTAATATATTAATATATTAAAATTAAAAATGGATAAGGTTTGTCTAGGAATTTGAGCAGTAATTTAATTTAGATCATGATTTGAAACGATGCCTTATCTCCAATAGAATAGATGTAGAAAAAAATACCTTATATAAGCTGAGTGTACATAGTCTGATGCATGAGAAGGCAACCGTATTTCATAAGCCGTATCTTCGTTATGCCTTAAAGACTGATCATATGTGGTCTGATGCATGAGCTGGCACTCTCTCTTCCTACAATTGCCGTTATTGAAGGAGCAGCATTTGGGGGTTGACTAGAATTGGCTCTTTCATGTGATCTTCGTGTATCCGGTATACCAGTGGGAAGGTTATGGATTCATTGGATATATCATATGCTTTGAATTATGAGACTTGAAATCTGAAATTGGTAATTGTTTCTAACCGTGCCGCGCAGGAGAGGATGCAATATATAGCATGCCAGAAACTGGACTCGCTATTATTCCTGGGTATGTGATCAAGCCAGTGGTTAGATTAGAAAGTAAGAAACCTTGCCCTACAAGCTTTATGCCTTGAAATAAGTTTTGATCCTTGTGTTACTATTTCCAAAAATAAACATAAAAACACCTTCTCTTGATGTTACTTTCATCATTATTATAAAGGGTTTTCAGATATACCCCCTAGAAATCTTTGTTGTTTTGATATATCCCCCACAAATCTTTGATAATTTTATATACCCCCTTAAAAATCTTTAAGTTATCTCAAATACCCCCTTTCTTTTAGTAAATGAAAGAAATATATTGAGAATATTCCCTGAAAAAGGGTTAAAACTATAGGCATTTATTCTTATATTCCAGTTTTACTTTTGTTTTTTTGTTAAACCTATCTACTACATACCTTCCTTATTTACTCTTTATTAAACCCAATACATGTATCTATCCCTAATAAACTAACCAAGAACCTCATCCCTCTATTCCATCACCCGCTCAAAAGTTATAGAAATTATGTGACTTTAAAGAAAACAAAGGGAATGCAAAATACCAGAACTAACAAATTACAAGAAATGCAAAAAATGATAAATGAAGCATTCATGAAAGTACATTAGAAGAAGTTAAAAAACCCAAAAATGTAGAACATAGAGAACAATGTAGCGTAAAAGAAAGAACATAGATAATATAAATTAGAAGTATATACCTCTTAAACTTAAACCAACATAGAGAATTAGAGATACAGCCAACAGCTCTATGAAAAATTTCTGATCTAATCCAATCTAAATAAGAGGAAGGCGAGCTTCCAAATAATTGTAGAAAGAAAAATAAATGATTTCATATCTTCAATTATTAAAAAATATCTTTCTAAAAAGAAGTAAACTGTAAAGATTAAAACTCTAAAATTAAATAAATGAACTAAGTTTTGAACAAAATCAACTCATGAAAAAACTGATTTAATTACTGAATATAAATAAATAACTTAATTCTCTAATATCTAGAAGGGAAAAAAGTCAATTTTGTAGATTCAACTTAGGAGAGTGAACTACAGTCTACAACTATTAAACAATTTGATGATCTTAGCAAAGTGAACTAAACTAAACAACTGAGTAATAAGCAAAATTTTGGCTTAAGACATTAAATCAAAATGAAAAAAAAAAAAAATCAGAAATCAAACAGTAGTTATTCCATACCTAAAATATTAAATAAAAAAATATTTTTAAGAAATAAACAGAGAGAGAGAAAGATTAAGAAAATATGCGTTCAATGAAAACTAACATATATCATCTGTTTAGAAAAATGTAAACAATTCACCCCCCTTAATTTGGATTGAAAATTAGAGCTTTAAGACACAAAAGAGACAAGTCTGGAGTTTTTCACTTGCCCTCATTGCTTTCTAGGGATGGTTGCCACCTAAAAAAAAAAATAGACGATTAAGAGACGTAAGAGAGGTTGAGAGTGGTGAGAGAGAGAGAGAGAGAGAGAGAGAGAGAGAGAGAGAGAGAGAGAGAGAGATTCAAGGAAAGAAGCAGATGTGAGAGACAAAAGAGGTTCGGGGAGGGGGGGGGGGGGATGAGAAAGAATAGACAGGTCCAAAGGGGGGGACTGGGGGGAGAGAGATTTTATTTCTCTTTTTAACGAGGGGTAATTTAGTAAATGAAATTTGACTATCACACTTAACTGTAAATTCAAGAAAAAGGGGATATTTGAGATAACTTTAAGATTTTTGGGGGATATATAGAATATCAAAGATTTGTGAGTGTAATATCAAAATAAGAAAGATTTATGGGGGTATATCTAAAAACACTCTATTATAAAACTGTAATTCTCCTTCACCTTGTTTGTTTTGAGTACTCCTAACAACTTAGTTAATATAATTTGAATTGGCTATTACAGCTGAAAAGCTTCCAATGCTGCTAGTTTACCTCTCTATTGAAGTGCCTCCAGAATTCTTCTCAGTCTAATAAGCATCTGCTTAGACATGATTGTCTCTATGTTAGGAATATATGTATGGTCAACTTTAAATATATATATATAGCAAATGGTTCTGATTTGTGAGGATCTCTTGAATTTTACAGGGCTGGTGGGACCCAACGTCTTCCCAGGATGGTCGGAAGATCATCTGCAAAGGAGCTTATATTCACTGGTCAGAGATTCGATGGCAAAGAAGCTTTATCCATGGGTAGAACTTCTTGTAATAAGAGTTCCTTTAAGCATATGTGCTACTCCCATCCGTTCAATACATCATATAATTTTTTGGCAGGGCTTGTTAATTACTGTGTCTCTGCTGGTGAGGCATACCTAAAGGCTCTTCGAGTTGCCTGAGATATAAACCAGAAGGTAGAAACTAAGAAGAAACATATCTTGAGAGCTCTATACTCAGCAACTTCTGATTGAAACAATGTATAGCAAACAAAACCTTTTTACTATAATGTTCCCAAGTTGACTGTCACGCTAATAGTTGATTCTGCTTCATTTTTCAGGGTCCTTTGGCTGTAAGGATGGCTAAGAAAGCCATCATTCAATGGTTGGAGGTGGAAATGTTGTCGGCCCTGGCTGTGGAAGAAGAATGTTACGAGCAGTTACTGAACACAGAGGACTGTCTTGAAGGATTAGCTGCGTTTGCAGAGAAGAGAAAGCCAAGATACAGTGGGAAATAAGAAACATGAAGTATTGATTCAAAGATTGTTATCTGATTGCTTGTGGTAATGAGATGCTTCATCTTATGCAATAACACTGAAAAATCAGTGACAGAGTGATGGCATTCTTCAGGGGGTTGATGTTTTTAGTAAGATCGGTATTCCAATCGGATGCACTCTATTGTAACAAATTATGTAAATCTTTTTGGTGGAAACTACAATCTGTTGTATTTAGTATTGTCTGTAGCATTATGTTGACAGCTGCTAACTGGAATTATAATAAACTGGCAAAAAGATTTGCAATACAGTTGAAGAACATTTCTATATCATCAGCCAGATGCTCTCCTTCTTAGTTTTTGAGTTATCTTTTACGTTCATTGCATTCTTGTCTTCCTCGAATTATACTTCCCTTTTTGAAAGTTTTAAATGCTTGTCAACCCTTGAATTATGCTAGATTTCAGGATGCCTGCGATGCTCGTGTAAGAAATCTTTATATTTTTCACATTTTTTTAAAATATGATTTTGTAATGGTATAACTTGTATGTATTTACCCTCACACTGTAGTTTTAATTGGTGTGATATTCTGTTGCGTTGAAAAAAAACAAAAAAACTTCAGGAGTATTAGCGATCGGGTTAGCTCCTTTGAGTGAAGGATCATTCGGTCCTTCGTGCGATGGCGGCCGTCCATCACAATTGATGGATGGCCCACCAAATTGCGAGAGACAAGAGTGAAGAAAATTCAACTGCTGAGCCAAACAGAGACGAGCTTTTGCAGCGTTGCAGGAGCTCTGCTTGCATGCAGGCCACGTTCGCCATGTTGCTTTCTGCCAGATTCAGTGCCAAACAGAAATGAACTTTTGCACTGTTTCCTGGCTCTGCTCATTTAGGATCTGCAAAAGGTTCAGCCATAAATGCTCATGACGCACGCAGGTTGACAAACCGCAGGAGCTCTGCTTGCATGCAGGCCACGATCGCCATGCTGCTTTCGTACCAGATTCAGTGCCACAAACCTTGCAATAATTCACAGCAGTAAACAAATCACAAGATTTCAGCAACCAGCAACCCCTTTCAATAATGCAAGTTGAGAGAGAGAGAAGGCATTTCCTATGTCCTGCAGGCAGTATTGGCGAAGGGCGGTATTGTTTCAGGATAGAACTGAGATCATCATCAATTTGGTCAAGAAATTAAAAAACCCACCTGAGAACTAGGTTCATTGGAGTGAGATTTCGAGGTCAAGTGCGTGCATGTGAGCGTGCCTATATAAATGAGTGGAGTTTGATCTGTTGACGGCATTCAATCATTCCTGATATTTTGTCGAAGTGAGTGATCAAAAATGAGCGTGAAAGGGGTGATGACGACAGGCTCAATGTGCCTCCCGAAAGTTAGTGAGAAGTTTGAGCCTGCGTGTCTGCCAACAATCGACATCAGTGGCTTGAACCCTGGACAGTTGAGGGCTCGGTCCCTCGTGGTTGAAGACATTGGGAACGCGTGCCGAAAGCTTGGCTGCTTTAAGGTCTGTTCGATTCAATTTTGTTCCTACTTTCAAATTTACTCGTCATTGCAACGAGTGTTATGTCAAACTTCAGATGCATAGGTGTTATGTGATCTATTCGATACAATGCACGTTGTTTTACCAACTCTTCTCAAGTCTCTCTCTCGCTCTCTGCCTCAATCTCAATAATGTATCGGTTCGAACACGCGTGTGTGTGAGATAGGCAAGTACGAAGCAGAAACTATTACTGTGGAAAATTAACTGATCAGCATGTCTGCTGCAGGTAATAAACCACGGAATCAGCAAGTCTGTAATGAATGGCACCCTGGACGCTGCCGCGAATTTCTTCGCATTATCAGAAGAAGAGAAGAAAGAATTCGCATCCGAAGATGTCTGCAGGCCTGTAAGATATGGTGTCTGTCCCAAGGACGAGCGAACTATCAAGCCAAGGGATTTCCTGAAACAGTACGCTCATCCCCTCGGCGAATGGATCAAATGCTGGCCACATTCTCCGCCCGATTACAGGTACGAGAGAAACTTTTCAGTTGTCGCGCAAACTGAGAGAACAGTAGCTGACAGAGTTGCATTATGTTTACAGGGAAAACATGGGCACGTATGCAATGGAAGTGAGGCGAGTAGCGCTGCAAGTGATGGACGCGATACTGGAGAGCTTGGGGTTGGGCGAGGCGTACATGAGAGACAAACTGGAGGAAGGACTGCAAGTGATGACAGTTAACAACTACGAAAAGTGCCCTGCGATGTCTGGTTCCATTTTAGGGTTGGCTCCACACTCTGACTATGGTTGTTTAACCATCTTGTTGCAGAGCCGCGAGGGCCTCCAGATTGTTGACAGGAACTCAAATTCCTGGAAGGCGGTGCCTGTGGATCCCCGGGCGTGCTGCACGTCCAGATCGGAGATTATCTTGAAGTGTTGAGCAACGGTCGGTACAGGGGTGTGGTTCACAGGGTGATCCTCGACTGCGAGAAGAGAATGTCGATCGCCAGCATCCACGGCCTCTCCATGGATGAGGGGGTGAGTGCAGCCAGTGAGCTGGTGGATGAACAACACCCAAAAGGATACAGAGACAGTAGTTTCAGAGACTTCCTGTCCTACATTTCCAAGAACGACTTCACGAATGGACACAGTTTCATAGACAGTCTGCGAATTACTGATAATTAATTTCTACTTTATAACTGGAACAAGTATTTCTGTAGGAGATGTTCCTGTATGACCATCACAACCTTGAATGCATGTATTATGTCACTACAAGGAAAGTCAGTTGCCCCTGCAAAGAATAGACAAATTTAAATGCATAAGCAACAGCAGGTGCAGAGACACCACCCATGAGAGAATTTGTCTCAATTTACCTTCCAGTAGATATCAACTTCCAACTTCAGGATACTCTAGTACAATGTCAAAGTCCAATGATTGGGCAATCAAAGAGAACAAGTAGCCAAAATATTTGGAAACATTTGTCAGAACAAGTAAACAAATTGAACTATAAATCATAAAATGCACAAAGTACAGTCAGTCTCATCCAGCAGCACAGGACTGTGGACATCACATACCTGATATAATGTAAATAAATGAAGATTGAGAAACTATCGACTGAGATTACGCCGCAGCCCATGCAATAATATCAACCAGCCGGAATGACCAATGGATGGCTAAAGCATTAGCATAAGTAAGATGCATGTCACTTTTTTCCATCTCTTGTTCACTAGGGAATGAAAAGTTCAACACAAGCTTTTAGTCCCATCACCAAACTTCCTTGCATTCAACAAGGTAACATGAGAGGTTTGAGAAACAATAGTGAATCATAAGAAGAGAAGAATGAACAAACATAAGGAAGTCAAACCTCAAACTGTGCTAGAGAATGATCAGTAGGCATCCAAAAAGTCTTTAAGATCAGTCTCCTTGCTTAGAGGATATTGTATCATTTCACCGCCGGAAAGAAAGCACATCATCCAGCACCAAATAAAGAATATTCAGCACAATCTATTGCAAAATTATTTTCCTTTTATTCAACTTCACAAATTCAACTATTCTGCACACTATGAGTCTGTTCTTATGTACAGAAGCAACAAACGGGGGGTTGGTTGGGGGGGGGGGGGGGGGGGGGGGGGGGGGGGGGGGAGGGGGGTGGTGACAATTACAAAGGGGAGAACATACCTTCACAATATGCACGCATAGTATGAATACATCAATGATGGCCACTACTTGGGCATGGGCCTCTCAAGGCTTTGCAGATGCGCCTTCAGCATTGCGTGTTCATGATGCATCCTCTCAATGCGAGTTTCTACCATGAGCATTTCTTCTTGAAGGTAGTCAACACACTTCTCCAACCAGTCTATGTTCTCTGCTTTTGTAGCCACTAAAACTACTAATTTGGTTTCCTTGAGTAACTACATGAACTTCGGGTACTCTTTTTAGTAAAATGAAGATGCTTATTTCCCCCTCATATTTCAGTATGCGATGGAGTGTTTGTCAAGCTGAACTAGATGGAGAGCTACCCAAACCCATCAGAAGACTCTCTGCTGAGGAGAATCATGAGTTGAGACGTTAAGTAACGGAGCGTGAAATTGAAGCAGCTCTCAAATCTCTTGCTAATAACAAAGCCCCAGTGCTAGATGGATTTTTGGCATCATTTTTTCAAGCACTACTAGCCTCTTGTTCGAGATAAAGTGTTTAGAGAGGTGTCTGTTTCTTTGACAATGGTAATATGCTCACATGCTAGAAGAAGTCATTTATTACGCTCATCCCTAAGGTTGCTGCACCTGTGAAGCCTGAGCACTTCACGCCTATTAGCTTGTGCAATATCTTATAAAAGCTAGTGGCAAAAATAATTGTCAAAAAGGCTCAAACTTGTGTTGAGGTCGCTCATCTCGCCAGAACAGAGTGCTTTCGTCCCAGGGAGGTCAATTTCAGACAATATCCTTACAGCTCAAGAAGTGGCTCATTCCTTTGATCAGAGAAACTTCAATGGAAGGTTTGTTCTTGCTAAACTAGACATAGAAAGAGCTTACGATGGAATGTGATGGGAAGTTATTAATCGAGTTCTGGGTTGTTTTAGCTTTGAGGCTAAGTTCAAGAAATGGATTAATGCGTGTATGCAAAATCCTGTGTCTGCAATGCTTGTGAATGGCGAGCCTTCAAACTGGTTCCTCTCGACCATGGGGCTTCGACAAGGACGCCCCCTGTCCCCTTACCAATTCACATTGGGGTCGGAGATGCTCTCTCGACTTGTCAGTAGACATGAGAGGGCGGGTCTTATAAGGGGGTTCAGGCCAACGATGGAGGCGCATTCAACCTCAATTATGAATCTCAATCTAATAAAGATTATGAGAAAAAGTAAGTAAAAAGTTTATACCTTAATCCCATCAAACTATAATGTCTCCTTTCTATATGTCTCTCCTTTCTATATGTACCTAGGGAATGAGGTCAAAGAAGCCCCAAACAAAAATTATTTCATCTAATTATAATCTTATCTAATAAGAATTTTACAAGAATTAGAATTATCCTCTTATGCTTACTATAATTGTTAAATCAGGATCTTCAATTCATAAAAAAAGTCGTGTAACCAGCCAGTTGAAACGTGAAACTTACCTAACAAAACTAATGCTGGCCAAGCTAAGAAGTTTATGGGGCATGGAAGAAAGTTTCATTCTTCTTATTATAAGAGAATAGACAAAACGGGACAGGCATGAGACCCACGGAGAATGGCTTCTGAGTTGACTTTGGTACAATATGGTTGATTCCGCAGAAGTTTTTCCTTATTTAAATTCTTCTTCTCCAAATAGTCATTATTTTGTGTGTATCGTTACATATTAGGAAAAAAATTGGCCCATGCTGCTATTCTTTTTGCAAAAAAAAGAGGTCATCTCATGGTTTTTACATATAGTCCTTTAACAATATAGTAATTAAATTGCTTTTAACCACCACCATCATTTTTTATTGCAAATCTCTTTAAATGTACTGTGCATTTGCATGTGCCCATTAATCTAATTATAGATTAACAAGAGATGTTGGTAAAGATTAGCCTCACCTGGTTATCTTATAAGAGGGGAGGATACTAGTCATCACCCTTCACTATAAGCCACAAGTCCAAACTAACCAATCATCCCTTCATTACATAGATGCAATCCCTGCTCACAATATATAAATGTATATAGGAAATTTTATTATGAAAAACTCCATAATGGACCATGCCAGGGATGATTCGCATCGCTCATCTAGTTCAACACATCTAAATTGGCCCAAGAATGAGAGATAAAGTGAGTTCAGAACTTCTCTCTTACACATTCTACCATTCAAAAAGTTGATATATTGTACAATTTATTTAGGTGAGCCAATCTACCCGAGCTAGACAAGCATTCGACATAACCTTCTCACTTACACCTTACGCAAACTCTGTACAACATAAGAAGCTTTTCCCCACTTTTCTTTCCAATCAGCGCTCTCTTCTACTTCTCTCTTCTACTTGGTGTGGGTATGCTTGGTGTTGAATCTGCTTGCAAATAAGTTCCTTCGGAAAGGACTTATCCAAAAGTGCTTTTTAGAAAAGTACTTTTGATAACTAAGATATTTGCTTCTTTGAAAATTCTAAGTTCTTATAAAGAAATATTTACGTTTCAAATAAGTTTGTCAAACAAAGTTTGGATAAGAATGGACGTGTAAAAAAGAGTGTGTTTAGATAAGATTCATAACAACAATCACAGAAATAGAGAGAAGAATTCAGGTTATAGGTAAGATTAGATTACATAGGACATCTGATGTGAAACGTGTTCGTGGAGATGTGCGGAGCTCAGCAACAAGCAAATGAAGCATGTCTCATCAACAAACGTGATCGATTTAGACTACAAGTTATCAGCTTGAAATAATGACTAGTGTTTATTGTAAATAAGTCGTATACATGCAACAGGTTTCGAAAGATAAATTGATTGAATAATCCAACTATTCTATGATGGCATGTCCCACATATAATATTTAGATTAACATGTATAAGGTAACAAATAGTTCACTCAAGTTACTTTATGTGTCCAGCAAACAAAGAGATAAAATAACAAAGAACTACACTGTATGAAACTAGTATTATCTAAAGGAAAGAAATACCTGAAACCTTCGATTAAACTACGATCAAATCTGAAGATGTTCCAAGGATAGTAATTCTGCTTCATCTTGACTTCAAAGAGATCTTCTGGATATTGCTCTTGGACTATTTTCGTGAAGAACTAGTGGGGGAGCAAAAGGAAGACATGTGAAGCTGGCGGAGCGTAGATGAAGACGGCCATCCAAATACACACACTCAAATAATTCGTCGTTATACTCCAAGAAGGATGTAGATAACTCGACGTCGGACATGAATTTTCGTTGTTTGTAGTAAAGTTGTGGTCGATGGACTTGCGGCTAGAGGAATGGTCATTGTTGTTTCTACTATTGTTGTTGCTATTGCTGCAGCAGATTCTGTTGCTGGGGTTGTTGTTGTTGCTGCCGCCTGCTGTTGCCGCCTGTTGTTGCCGCCTGTTGATGTTGTTACATGTTGTCTGATGTTGTTGTTGATGCATGTTGCCTGCTGATGCTGCTACTTTTACTGTTGTCATTGTGCTGTTGATAGGTTGTAGTGGAAGAGATTGTAGGAGATAGAGAAGAGACTAAAGAGAGGGAAGAGGTGGGGGAGAGGAGAAGATAGAACTAGGCATGCAAGAGGGAGTAATTTTCAGGTTTCTTCATTATCCTTCAACAGTACACACAACTGAATACATATAGTTTATAAACTCACACTTCCACATAACTTCCCACTGCCCTATAACTACCCACAACCTTCATCCACTTCTAAAGCAAATACAAACTGAATACCAAAGCAAATACAGTGGGAATACAGACTGAGTACACTGAAAATACAAACTAAGATATACATGCTAGAACCATATGTTTGGGTTCAACAAATTGGTGAGCAGCCTGCGCTGATAGACACGTTCGTACCATGTATGTGCTCTGATGTCCTCATCGACATCATTTGGGAGAGAAAAAACAAAGAGAGGATACAGGAGACAACATGAGTCAGCTTTTAGCTTCTGCAGTTGCGAGAAGCTAGATTACTAGCTTCTCCAAACCGCAGCATTTTGACTTATGTTTTCCTAAAAGTCTTCTACACTGAAAACCAAACATTCAATTTTGTTGGGGAAAAAACATCTGTTTTCGTAAAGCATTTAATAGAAGCAGCATCAAAACACACCCCAAGACTTCCTCCTCTCCTCTTTTCTAAATTTCTTCCTTTTCGATTCTTTTGCCACCTGTATTTTCAGTTAAAAGATTCCACCTCAATATCTGATTAATCAAAACTAATGTCTACTGGATGTATGCTTCCACCTACACCTTATTGTTTGTTTGATTGCTCAGGGAGTGTTGAAGTGGTTTCATTCTAATGAAGATGACAACTTCAATAAGTCAGCTATTGCGAAAGGTTGAAACACTGTTTTTATGGTTCATTAAAAAGATCAAGCATTCACTTAGCACTTGAATTATTAATTAACAAGTACCTTCCTCTGTACAATGTTAAGGAAAAAGCGCAGATGTATGTGCTATAAGAACATCCAACATTCATTTTATACTTGATCGTTAGTTAAGGTTTTTTTTTTTTAAAGATGTTAACATTTATATGAAGGGCTGCAGATGCTCCTCAATGCATATATAGTGCGCTGCCAGTGAAGGTCGTACAAAAATACAGCTACCAACAAAATACGTGACTATTTGTTGCTAATTTTTCAACAGAGATTTTCTTTTTTTTATTGATCGTGTTAAATGTGCTACGTGTTTCAGTAGTACTGACTGCGACTATTCATGAAATTTTAAGAAACTCAGATTTGTGTTCTGTCCTTTCAGTGGTCAGATCGAACCAAATAGATGGTATGTAAATGTAGCTATGCACTTTTTTTAATGGCTTCTCTCTCTGCAAAGTGAAATAACTAATAATGATCCTTAACGAATGTTATAACAAACTGCCAGTCATTAATCAATCTTATTCGAAACTACGTTATCTTAATTGTGTAGGACACCTGGTATGATTATTCTTTGTATGTGGATATGCTTCCTGCATAGTATTCGTATTGAGATTCTGAGTTTATGCACTCGCATATGTGTTCATTTAACGCTTTTTATTTATAACATGAGTTTATACCACTAAAATGGTTAATTAAAATACAATAACCTGGATTGCACGAAATAAATTCCCTCATATATAATAATATAGACCAATATCTATATAAACAATTATAATATTTTAAGTTCAGGCAAATTATGTACATATTCATTTGCAAATAAAATTGCCTTGATAACTTTCAGTCTCAGGAACGTCGAGAAGAGGGATATGTCAAAAGGAGTAAGGATACATGTATGTCACCTCCATTTGTTCAAGTATTTGTGTTGCAAAGTGAAAAAATAAATCACATTCCACCTCTAAGATGGTGCATTTGGCACTTTTAACTGGAAATCATTAGTCACCAGGACTTGTTGTATGATAGCATTGATTGAAATTACTTAAAACCATGTGACATGGCATCCTCTAATTCACTTGTGCTTAATGAACTGCGGATTATGTTAACAAGAATTGCAAATTATTAATGCCACCAATAAGGTCAAGCAGGCATTACCAACCATCCTACAAAATGAAATTATGTCCCTCAAACAAACCTAAACTCAATTCAATCAGTGCATCCTAAAACTGATGAAACTCAAGCGCAAACCCCACTCACCTCCGAAGCCGGAACAGCAACCGATACTCCTCGCTCCTCGACGTCTGCATCTCAAAAAGAATCGCAATCGATCAACAATCCCCAAAAAAAAAAACCTCGAAATCCAAACTGGAGAGCTCAAGAAAATTTACCGCGATATCGACATCTCTCCGATTGGAGGCGTAGCCGGAGTGGACGGAGGAGGTCTCAGGGGCGGATTCGGCCTCCTGCTTCGACGATCTCGAAGGCGATGATCCAGATTTGTGGAGATTCTCCTTGGTCGCTGAGGCGACGGCCTTGGATCGAGTCCGTTAGGGCTTGAGAGGGACGGCACGAGAGGGAGGTGTCGGTTTCTTGGTCGTCAAGGAAGCGGAGGAAAGTAAGGAAATAGGAAAGTATAATTGCTTACTTCACAATCTATTCAAACATAGGAAAAGGAAATAAGAAATCCTCTTTTCTTTTCTCTTTTCTCTTTTACACAATCATTTCCTCACTTTTAAGTGCTATAGTTAATTTTGTGGTGATGTAAATCTCATTTATAATAAGTTGTAGCACAAAACAGTTAATTTTTTTGATCATGTAAATCTCACTTGCACTCTAATTACAATCCATTTTTTATTTTTCTTAATTAATTTTTATTTTAATATTATTTTACGGTCAACTTTGTGGTCAACTTTTCCACTTCCACTTTCAAATTACCATCCAAACACTAGAAAAGACAAAATATTTTTCAAACCACACTTTCCAACAACATCCAAACATCGAAAAACTTACTAACCAATTTCCAAGTTCCAAAGGAAATTATTACCACTTCCTCAATTCCTCACTTCCTCACTTTCACCCTTAACCAAACAAGCCTGAGGAAGAAAAAAGAGAGAAAAGAGAAAAGACAGCGACTGAAGATGGAAATGAGGAGACAGATGAACCGATATAAATTTTATACAAGAGTCACAGGAGAAACTCTCCATCGCTTTACTCGATCAGTTTTGATAAATAAAACAAATAGAGGATTTTATATTTATTTTTATTATTAATATTTATTTATGGTCAGATATTTTTTTTATGGGGTCTAAAAAATTGTTCCTTTGCTCCGGTTTTGTACTTGGAAAACGAAAGGAAGAAAGGTCGAGTTTGAGAAGTTGCATGTCAACTTCTTACAGGCTGAGTCAACGGTGTTATTACTCTGCCCTCATCAGGAAGACAAGTTATAAATTAGGCATTTTTTTAAAAATATTTTGAGCAGTTTACCTCAAAAAAAATTTCAGTATCGAACTCTGACAGGTCACGACAGCAGCGGGCAACACTTCAGATGAAAAAAACAGACTTCTATCAGTACAAACATCATATATAATAGCTGGATGAAATAACTGTCGATGATGTGTCATGTTAGAGGTCGATTTTTGAAAATTTCTTTGAAATTAATCCATTTTTAAAAATATTTTTTTTTAAATATATTATTTTAAAAAATTACCCTTATAATTTCTCTTTTTTATATTAATTAAAAAACGGTGAAGTACAGCCATCATTTTCACATCTCTTTCAACAGAGAGCAAAATACATGTGTACTTTCTGATTTGGGCTGCATTTAAAATTTGGAATTTTGAATAATTGAAACTTTAAATTAATTTTCACTGAATGTTACTATCCCAAATTTTTAATAGAGATAATGTCCTTCAAATTATTTAAATTAAATTACTCGAAATAATTATCAACAACAAATATTGTAAAAAACACATTTGGACTCACATTTTTTAATGATTATATTTTACCTCCTCCTACACGGAGTCCTGTCTTGCTTTCCCGCTTATCCGCTTTTGCAAAAAGCTCAATACTAATTTAGTTGAGAGAAATGTAAATCAGCTGACACAGGAGGCAACTCCCTCCTATGTCACACTCAAAAATCATATTTCTTGATTGAATTTTCAAGATCCGACCGCACATTATCATCTTCATATTCTAAGATATACACATATAAAAATCAAGTGATTTGAAGTTCGCTTACTCATTGATTTAATCGTTCCATTTTGTTCTATTATTAAAAAACCGTAATGTTTGAACCCAAATAAAATAGAGTAAACAAACTTCAAATCACTTAATTTTTTATATGTATACATCTTAGAATATGAAGATGATAATGTGCGGTCGGATCTTGAAAATTCATTCGGGAAATATGATTTTTGAGTGCGACATAGGAGGGAGTTGCCTCCTGTGTCAGCTTATTTACATTTCTCTCAATTTAGTTTATGTGTGTGAGTGACATACACATACTATAAGAGGGTCAATCATGCATTGACACGTGAATAAAATGTTGAGTTTAAGGGACAAAATTTTAAATTCTTTGAACCTCTTATAATATTATAAGAGGGTCAATCCTACATGTCATAGCAAGATTGGCCCTCTTATAGAATGTGTGAACCCACATCTGTAAAAAGTTTGGATTAATCCATGGAGTTATTTGCGCCTACGGTTAAAATTGTGGTTGCTTAATTTTAGGCTACACCCACGATTCTCCGGCTGTAAATGCCCTTCATTTCAATTGAAAGTCTCATTTTGCTATTTAATTTACCTCTCAACAAGAGTCAGCAAGAATTAAGCTTTTAACTCTTACTAACTCTACCGAAAGCTTAAATCGAGTGAGTGTAGAGAGGTAATGATTGTTGTTGGGTCTTAAAGGGGAAATTTAGCATTAAAAAAAAAATTAAGCACTTTAGTCTGTCCTTTTTCCTCCAACTGTCTCAACTCTTGCACTTATATAGAGTTGGAGTAAACTTACTTCTAATTAAAATTTCTTACTCCTACTCCCCAACTCAGAACACCAAAGGCAGCCCTAACTTCTGTGTTCATCGCACTAGGGGTGGCAATTGGGTCGGGTGGGTCTAATTGGGTCGGGTCTTAAATGGGTCGACCCATAATCGGGTCGGGTCGACCCGACCCATTTATTTATATGGGTCAAAAATCTAAACCCAAACCCGACCCAGTATTATGTGGGTCGACCCGACCCGACCCATTTGACCCATTTAACTAAATGGGTCGGCCGGGTCGGGTCGACCCGTTAGCGGTAAATGTTTTGTAGGAACCTTATTCTTGCATTCTATAAGTAGATGACAGTGGCATAATGTTGGTTTCAATAAGTTAAAAATCATAAAATCATGTATATCAAATGCAATGCTTCTTATTCTCTGAAATAAAGGTGAAAGTATTAGTGGGATTGAGACAAACTCATGGATTGTTTATGCAATATAATTTTGTTTATTTATGAGAATGTAGTTAAAATTAAGGGACTTTAGGTTTTTCATAGAAGATTGTGCAATGTGTATGGTGTATTGGATTTTGATGAAGAAAGGATGGAGAGCTAAATTATGAAGTCCCTGAGCGGAAATGATAAATGATTCCAAAAAAAAAATCTCTGGATCAAAAATATAAAAAGGTAAATGGGTCTTAGCGGGTTTGGTGGGTTTGGGTCGACTCGACCCATTTATTAATCGGGTCTGGTGGGTCGACCCGATTACGACCCAAACCCGTATAGCTCAAACCCATACCCACTTACTCTGGGTGGGTCGGGTCGGGTCTGGCGTGTCGGGTCTGAATTGCCCCCCCTACATCGCACTACTCGATGCAAGGAACACGCAGCCCTAACTTCTTAGTTGGCTTGGGTGCATTGGGATCGAATAAGAAGTAACCATAGATTTCATTTATTAAAAGCTTTTTCATGCCTTTAGAGCTAACTCCAAGGGCAGAGCCATTGGTTGGCTGGCCGGGTTACAGCTTGACCCATTTTTTTTATATATTGGGCGTGTTTGTTTCGCCGCAAAACGCAAGTCGTAAAACTTCTTTTCTATTTTCCGCTGTTTGTTTCGCTGAAAAATAAGTTGCAAAATGCAACTCTTCTTTTCCCACTTGCAGTTACTACAGTTAAATTTGTGGTCATGTAAATCTCACTTTTACACTCATATTTTCTCACTTGCAGTTGCTACAGTTAATTTTGTGGTCATATAACTCTCACTTGTAGTACACTTACAGTTCAAAACAGTTACTTGATAATCAATATATAATTTAATATTATTAAATATTTAATATTTTAAATAGTGTTCAATTTCTTATTTAATTATGGAATTATTTTATATTTTTAATCCTTTAATTTTTTTTATTGTTTTAATATTTAATATTTTACTATTTTAATTTAATATTTTAATTAATAATTTATTATTTTATTAATACTTATTCCATTTTTTTATTATTTTATTTAGAGTTAATATTTATTAATATAACAATATTATACTTTAATATAAAATTACTATATATTTAATTATTTATTTTTTAGTATAAAAAATTACTTTATTAATATCATAATATATTTTATTATTATATTAATATTTTATGTTAATATTGTAATAATAATTCAGTATAATAATACTATAATGATAATTTATTATTAAATTATAATTATATTTTACTTTGTTAATTTTACATTCCTATAATATTACAATAATATTATAATAAAATTTATATTATAATAATTTCAAGTATTTTTAATATTTTAATATTATAACTATATTTTATTATTGTTGTAAGATTTTTTAATATTTATATTTTATTAGTATTCTTAAAATTTTATTAATGCTCTTTAGATTTTCTTAAAATTTTATATTATTTATTTAGTTAATATTTTAGTAATATTTTACTATTTATACTAATATTTTATTAATATTATTGTTATAAATAAAATATTAAGATTATTAATTTTTTATCTCAAATTTATTAATACAATTTAATTTGCAATAGTAGATTTAATTTAATAGTATTTATAATATTTAAATCACTGCTACAGTTAATTTTGTGGTCAACTTTTTCACTTACACTTTTACATTACCAACCAAACACCATAAAACACAATATACTTTACCATACCGTAAAACGCAATATACTTTTCCATTTACACTTCACTTTATCAACCAAACACCGTAAAACACAATATATTTTCTCTGCTACAGTTCACTTTTTCCATTCTCATTTTACGACTTACGACTTGCGACGTTTTGCAACGAAACAAACAGGCCATTGTCTTAAATCTCTTTTCTTTTTCATATATTGCCTTAAACACTTTCTATTTTAATTTCTTTTGGCAAATTTATTTCTGTTTCTACTTCTGATTCAGTGGAGAATATTGTTTTATTCTTTTGACAAGTTCATATCATTTATAAGCATAAGTTATAAAAAATTGCAACCAACCCCAAAATTTATTCTCGGTTCCGCCTCTGACTAACTCCACATCAAGACGTAAAACTTTGGAGTTAAACTTTTTTGCATGCGTGGGTACCATTTGGAGGCAAAGTTAGCCAACACAAAGAGACTTCTTAATAAATCTTCTATTAGTTATAAGCAGGTCTTATGAAATCTTGATGATCATTTACTATGATAGAATATGGAGAAGAAGAGAGAGACTGAGGTGGTGTCGTTGCAGTTTGACGGTGTGATCTAAGAGACTGTGGAACGTTATGATGAACTTGGTGGGGAATTTACAGTTGCAGCGAGTGATGCAAGTGACAGTATTGTTATATTAAACCAAACACGGTGGCTAAATTAGTCACGGTTGTTGATCAACGCCAATACAACATCAGAGAAAAACCAACATAAACATATAAAATCTATTACTATCAAGCAATTGTGGCTAATCACCACACAACCAAAAAAACACCAGATTTAACGTGGTTAGACAAGAATGCCTACGTTCACGGAAGGAGGAGAGAAATTTTATTGAAAACAAAGAAGAAAATACAAGAGTTACTAGAAGATATCTCTCTCACAACTCTCAGTGATGGAATTTCTCATAAACTTCACTTAGGGTCTGTTTGGTTGTCGTAACTGGCCGTAATTCGTAGTTGTAATTGGCAAAGTCTTTTACAATTGTAAATGAGTTACATGTAAGTAAATTTTACGGTATTTGGTTGGTAATATAAAATTGTAAAGTGGGAAAGTGTATTATACTTTACGGTGTTTGGTTGTCATAATGTATAAGTCGTAAGTGAAAAAGTTGACCACAAAATTAACTATTTTGTGATTTTAAAAGTTTTAATACTGCAAATAAATATTAAAAAAGTTAAATATTAAAAAAATTAATATTAATATAAAAAAATATTATAAATTTGTATGACCACAAAATTAATTGTAACTGGGCTGCAAGTGAGTGGTAACTGGGTTGCAAGTGAGTGTTAGTTGAGTTACGTAAGTCTTTTACGAATTACGGTCCAAACAAACGTCGTAGTTGTAACTGGGTAGTAAGTCATTACGAATTACGGAGTTTTACGCAAAACAAACGGCCCCTTATATTGACTTTCATTGACTTGCCTTCAAAAAGCACCCTTAATGGGTTTTTATAGGCACCTAAGATGATCTTAGTCCAACCCAAACTTTAACAATCTAATCAGCACCGCCTCGAGGAAAAAAACACGAATCCATCCAAACTAAAAATAGAACCGTATAAGAAAACTGCTAGAACCCGATGTTAGTCGACTATAAGTCTACTAATAACGTTCCCTAGTCGACTATAGCGATTTATAAGTAGACTACTCTGACAAAAATTCAAAACCCTATTGCGAGGCCTAGTCGACTATACCCAAATATAAGTCGACTAGCCTAAAATATAAGTCGACTTATAACATGCACAAATTTTGTACACGTCTGTGCTTGTTCTCTGAAACTTGTAATACCTCTACTTAATCATTAATTCTTCTCCAATGAATATGAACCACTCAAAATACTAACAACCTCTACATTGACTCATTTTCATTGAGTTCCTTCATAGAAATTGGCCATGTTAGCCGATACAAGCCATGTTAGCACCAAGCTGATAGTAGCAGAAAAGGCATAGCCACTGGCTTCCTCTTCACCATCGGACCATTGGAAAAAGGTGTCTCAATAGTGCCAGTGATACAGCCCTTGTTGGGGAAGAAGGTTGTTAATAGTTGTAGGGTATTGCTATCCTGTAGCGAGTACCTTGGAAGACACCTCATATTTTACCAGTACGTGATCTAAGCCGGAAACTGACTGAGAGAGTATGAACCCCTCCCCTCCCGCCGTCTCCTTCTCTGGGTCCAAAATAGATCCATTCCTCTGCTTATCATGTCAACAGAGGCAGCAGTAAGGTGTGAAACCTTCATAACTTTCTTCTTTTGAGACCTAGGCCTCCTGAAAGATTGGACCGATAATCGGTTGAAAACTAATAATTGGTTTAAAACCGATTGCTGACTTGAAGGAGATACTGTGAGGATTGACCCCAAGCAATAGTGAACAAAATGTACTGTCACCAATTGGCATCCCACCTGCCCCGCAATGAGACGGTGAAATGGAAACTGGTTCCTCAGAGCGGAGTTTCCGCTTGTTGCTTAGATAGTCCCGCAAGTCCGTGTTAGTTGGACCCACTCGATCCAACATGGAGACTAGGGGAGATTAGAGATTAGCCAACTTGGTCTGAGAAGCCTTGGGCGTAACCTTAAGGCTTTCTTGTTAGTCTTAAGTGAAACTAGGATAGCTTCGCTGTGAGACTTAGCTTCGCGTGGCGAAGCTAAGCTGGCACATAGTACTTCAGCTTTGTTGTTGGAGGCGAAGCTAGCAGTGTAGCACTGCGCTGGCGCTTTTAGCGAAGTTATATTTGCTCTGCTGCATGGCTGGGCTATGCTAGCACCACACGGCGCTTTAACCTTAGCTTCGGTGGATGAGCAGCTTGGGCCTTAGCTCTGTTGAGAGCTACTCCAGACATCTTAGCCTCACGAATAGAGGATGTAGGAGTGGTCACGAATAGAGGATGTAGGAGTAGCTTCGCCAGAAGCTTAGCTTAAAGATACATCTCTGACTTGGCGCGAGGCCCAATTAGCCCCAACAAGGGCTGTTGCGAGCTCAGACAGAGCTATATTAGTCTTGCTGCGGGGGTAAAGCTCCACGTAGAACTAGCTTAAATCTTCATGCGAAGCTATCTTAAACCTTCATGTGAAGCTAAGCCTTAACCAATCTTTGGCCATTTTTAATCATCTTCTAGTTGTTTACTTAACTGTCTACTACATGTCTTTTAGAAGTGTCGACGGGTTAGACATCGTTAAGCTAGTCTGGGGGCTATCTGAGATCTTGTCTTTAAGGAGTGTCAACAGCTTTGTCTAGCTCCGCTGAGAGCTAAAATGTTTAGCTTCGTCACAGGCAAGTTTCGCTACAAGTGAGGTTTTAGGTCATTAATTCATCATTTCAAATCCTTGCTAGATTTAAGATAACTGCCCCTACTAAGTTAGTAGGGGTTAATGGATATTACACTCAAGATCTCTCATTAAGAGGAGACAATTAAGGGTTCATAACTCCCCTAAGCCAATGACATGCCAGCCTCGCAACTGGTTGAGCTAGCCTCGCCAGAGGCTGTTTTAACCTCGCTAATGGTTGATTTTGTCTCGCCAAAAGCTATTTAGCCTCGCCAAATAGACATAACAGCTGCACTAACAGCTGTTTGCTAATTTTTAAGGAACACTACTCCTCATTGAGTCTATAAATAGTCCACTAGCAGGCTAGGCTTAACGAGGATCAGAGGGAGATGTGCAGAGAGAGCATCAAAAAGCATCAGAGAGCTATCAAAGAGCCTAAAAGTTGCCATTCTCAAAAGAGAAAGAGAGACTTTTTTCTTCAACACAAGAACTTGCGTTTTTCCAGCGAAAACTTCTCACAGTGAATCGCTAATTCAGTTCATTAAATTAACCAAAAGGTTATGACAACCTAGTTCCTTCGAACTACTCCCATGCTTTTCTTCAAGCATCAAGGAAATTATTGAATCCGGCGAGAAGAAATTCCTAGGCGACAACTTTCAAAATTGATTGCTCGCGTGGTCAAAAGGACAAAGTGATCGCACGCTAACCTCCTATCGGCACACATCTTTAAAAATCTCACAAGAGAGTTCTGTAATTTTCATTTTTTATTACTTGTACTTTCTATTGCTTATGATGAACCTTGTCAGAATTTCTTAATACTATACATTAATTCTAACCTTAACTTCATATGCTGGAGGTCACCACCACCATGGCCACCTAGCTGAAGGCTTTATCAAAAGATGAATAATGAAAGGGACTCCCTTTTCCCAGCTCCAACATGAAAATGTGCTTCAGAGAGAAGAAAGGAACTACATATATCACCCTAATCATTCAATCACGATATGTAAATGGGCTGGGGTTGGCTCATTCGCGTGAAAGATCAAGTAATGGTCCTTCGCGTTGTGGGCCGTCCATCAGCTGTAATAGATGACCCACAACGAGAAGAACCATCGCCGTCTTTCGTGCAAAGGAGTCAACCCGAATCCTATGTAAATACCCTAAAATCTCAATTATTGGCCATTGCAGATCACTATGGCCTCATGTCGGCATGGCCCATTCCCATCACCCATTACTATCTACCATCAACCACCATCATCATTCTCATCATTAGAGTCATCACCGTCACCATCACCATCATCAAAACAAAGAGAGTGCTTATCAGATGAGTGCAGCTTTATGACATGCATTGTATCCTTCTTTATCATGGCCTGCATCAGGAATCCTAAGGGGGGGAGATGTGTGTGCATGTGCAATGACCAGAATTTGCTTAATTTTGTTTGCTCACACTCTCGAGGGTGTGTTAATTGGTCTTGGACTCTTTGATCAGACTCAAAAAATTTGTCCTTGCATGACTTTGAATTAGGATCCTAGTGATCTGACCACAACTTGGATAATTTGGACCTCGATCTGTAGCACCACGTCGGCATTTTCCATCCCCACTATCATTAATACACGGAGAGAGACTTGGGTCTTTTGAGAAGGGCACGAAGATGAATTATTTTCATTCAAATTCAATATTAAACTATTTAAATTGAAAATTTACTTTGTTGGAATTAATCTAGATTGTTGAGAATGCTTAAAAACAAATATTTAAATGTTTTGAATACTTTTCACTTATTTATAAAGTAGCCGCAAAATGAGTTGCTGAAATAGTGAGTTGATTAATTTAACGGTGTAGGATATTTGAAACCCAATAAAAATTGTTGTGTGAGGGTTTTAAAATATTCAGATCATGATCAAATGGTTGGGTCTAGAATTTGTATGTCTAAAGTTATATATTTAAGTAATATGCTACTTTCGGTCATTTATTTTGTGCCTCTTAATGCATGAATAAGAAAACTAAAATACACTTGATTTTCTGATTTTTAATTATTTTAAATAATATAAATCAACTTCAATGAAGTGAGTCTTATATTTGAATGTTGGAGCATTGAATTTGAGTGAGAACCATTCATGCTCAGATCCTTCCAAAAATGGTTATTGGTATCATTGCAATTGCCGCCGCCGCCGCCGCCGCCCCATCATAGCACTATTGCAGCAACCGTCAAGCAACCATTATCCGCATGTCGCCACCCACACCATCACAGCCATCACTATGCATTGTTGTACTCTTGTATTGGCACCGCTAACAACTGTCACCACCATCGACTATCGTCACTATCGTTGCCATAGCCATTAGCCGACTGCCGACGCTAGTGTTGCTGCTGTTGCACCACCAATATTGCATTAACTTCCACCGTTATCCTCACACCACACAAATTTTAGTTTTACAAAATATGTTCAAGAATATAACTTTATTTAGCAAACAGAAAGCAAATTTAGGGGTTATTTGTTTAGGTGCAAGTGGGCCGGGTTGCAAAGCCGACTTGTACCCAAATGTTTTTACTTTTTGTTTGGTTAAGTTTGATTTGCAAATCTCATTTATAAATCAAAAAGCATTTTGTGACCCATTTGAAGATTCACTTGTAAAGCCCACTTGCGAGTCATTTGCAATTTTTGTTATTATTTGATTATTTTTTGTATTAAATTAATTTTTTTATTATTAGATTCATATTTTTTTATTAGAAAATTTTTGTTACAGCCACCTACTTCGCTTCATAATTAGAAAAAAAACTCAACTTCATAATTTTATTCGTTACAGCGTCATCCACGCCATCATAAAGTGGTTCCTCACAACCACTACCCTTTATAAATTTTATTTCCTCTTTTATCCTTCTGAATCCTTCCCGACGTCACTTTCGTCTCAACCTTGACCCCGACACAGAATTATTCGCGGGTCAACCTGCGAGGTCAGGTCATTGTGGGGGTGGAAGGTGGCAGGGAGCCCTTGAAATTTTTTTTAGGGGGATCGACTTTTTGCAGATCTTATTTGTTCGTGTTCGCGATAAGTTTTGTTTGCATTTAGATATGAAAAGGTATTAGGGATCACTTGATGTCAATGAATGAGAATTTACTGATTATGACGATACTGATATGAGGATGCGACTTATGATCAAAGTTCTCTGTGAAGACTGATTCAGAAATATGACATTTTGTGAGGACTGCGATCTTAAGACTGCGATTATGATCATAGTCTTCACAAAAACTCAAGAATAGAGCATTTTGTGAGGAATGCGATCATAATTGCAGTTCTCATAAAGAATCAAATATAGAACATTATTGTGAATACTGCAATGATGGTCGCAGTTCTAATAAAAAAGATTGCGATCATGATCGCATTCCTATAAAAACTCAAAACATAACATTTTTATAAGGACCGCGTCCTTAGAAATAAACTTACAATCATTTTGTGAGGATTGAGATCATAATCACAGTCTTACAATATAAGACATTATTGTGAGGACTGCGATCATAGTCGTAGTACTCTATACTTTAATCATTTTTGTGAAGATTGTGATCATAATCACAGTCCTCATAAATAGGATATTTTTAAAGTGATCCACTTTTTTGAAGCGATTATTTAGGGGCGTTTTCGTCTTTCGCCGCTGATAAGCGTTTCAAAGCTGTACACATGGGCGCACATCTTTACTTTAAAAAAAGAAGGTGGCTGAAGCTAATAAAATTATGCAAGTGAGTTTTATTCCTAATTACAGCTTGACTTAGGTGGCTAAAATGAAATTCCCATTTTTATTATTAGATTAATATATTATTATTAGATTCATATTTTTATCATTTGATTAATTATTTTATTATTATATTAGTATTCTATTATTATTAGATTAATATGTTGTTATTATTAGATTAATATTTTTATTATCATTAGATTAATATATTGTTTACATATTAATTAAGTAAGTGTTCTATTTAAATTTAAGTACTTAAAACTTTTATTCATATCACGTTAGCAAATCTCACAAACAAATAACAAAATAATGAAAGTTGACTTTTCATTTTACTTTACAGTTGTACCAAAATATTGCAATTGACAATATATGTTTCCAATTACATTTCCACGTTGCCAATCAAATCTTGAAAAATTTATCTACGTAATTTTTTTTACAACTACTCATTTAATTAAAATGATTTTTCACTTACAACATATACTTGTAGACAACTAAACAAGTTATTAGGGACTGTCTAGTTTGCTGCAAGTGAAAAATGAGGATGAAAAATGTGAAAGCGCAAGTGAGAAATGGAGATTTGTACAAGTAAATTTTACGATATTTGATTGTAATGTGAAAATGTAAGTGAGAAAATATATTGTGTTTTACAGTATTTGGTTAATAATGTAGAAGCATAAGTGAAAAGGTTAACCACAAGATTAACTGTTTAGTGATTTAAATAGTATCAATATTATTAAATTAAATCTGCTATTAAAATTTAAAATGTATAATAAATTGCCAATTAAATATTAAATTGTAATAAAAATATTAAGATAATAATAAAAACAATATAATACTAAAATATTAAACTAATTACAAGAATTAAATTATTAAAATAACAATAAAAATATTTAAAATATTAAAGAACTCACACCAATATTATTACTTTTATCATTAAAAAAACTAAATATTTTTAATATTAAAAATATTTATACTTATTAAAACACTAAAAGAATAAAGTAAATTATTAATAAATTATTAAACATAAAATATTTAAATTTAAATTAATTAAAAATAATCATAATATTAAATATTAATATTTTAATTCCAAATATTTAAAAAAAATAACCGGTGAGAAAATGAAAATATAAAAATAAAAATGAGATTAAGAAAGAGTACATACTGTCAAAAAAAAAGCAGACAGTGGAAATTTCATTTTTACTTTTTCTCAAAACAAACACGCCCCAGTCGCATCACAAAAAAGCCCAGTTAATTCGACGGGCCCCAGCGTCGACACGTCCCTCCTCGTTTGACCGCCTGTCCTCACCCTTTGACTCCCCGTGTACCCTGGAAACAAAAGGACAGGCCCAAGCCAAAGGAAGAACCCCCACCCTTTGTCTTTTTCCGCGGACACCAACATCCCAAATGTAGTACTAATTCAATTCTAATTAAATCCACAGTCCATTATCCGCGGTAGGATGCGCCTCAAGACCGCCCGCCTTTACCCTACGCCCCGATCCGACGGCGGAGACTGCCCGCTCGGCGTCCGTACGATCCTCCCCTAATCCGGTACCGGGGCTATCATGAGGCCTGGCGGGTGGGGCGACAGGGGGCGCACCGGCGGGCCCCGCCGACGGCGACAGCTTTATTTTGCTTTGTGACTCATCGGGCTCTGCGCCATTAAAAAGATTAGAAGAAAATCTGTTCTGATAATTACGGCGGCCATCTGCCATTAAAGTTAAAGTAGAGGTTACTGGCGACCCCAAAAGCAAAAGTAGCTCAGAGAGAAAGGGGGAGGAGAGAAAGAGAAGGGCCGTTGCTACTCTCTCTTTTTGCTCCCACTCTCTTTTTGCTTCTCTTTCTTTCTCCTTCGTCTTTCTTTTCTTCTCTCTTCATATAGAGGGAGGAGGGGGGGTCCCTGATTTGAGTTTTGGGTCTTCTGCTGGAGCTTGCTGTGGTGTTTGGAGTGGTGGGTGTTTGTTGAATTTTGGTAATTCCCTCTAATTTTACTGCATTTTTTTCATTAAATTTGAAATTTAAATGTGGTATGTTTGCTTGGTAGTCTTTTGTTGGAATTTGGGATGTAGATTTTGGGTTGAATTATAGCCTTGTTATTTTTAAGAATTTAGCCAACCATAGTTCATGAAAATTTAGCCTTTTTCTGTTTCTTTTGTTAGGTAACTGGAACAAGAAAGAAAGTGTAATTGAGAGGTTCAATTTTTTTGTGGGTGGAAATAGAAAGCTACATTACTGAAATTAGGTGATGCTTGAGGTTAGTTGGGCATGGATAGGGTGAAAGAGTCAAATATTTTAGCTGAAGAACTCCCTGCTGTTATTCAAGCACTGAGTTCACATGGAAGCATTTTCAAAGGGGAAGAAGGTCCAGCCCCTGCAACTGAGTCTCGAAATTTAGGGCGAGCAAACTCTAAAGGGAAGGGTTCTTTTCAAGTGCTGGATGATTTAGCCCCTGAGGTTGCTAGCATTAAGAGTGGTGATGAAGATGAGGTGCATTCTTCATTCTCTGGGGCTAGTCATCCCCCGGAACCAGTAGATATGGATTTGATGAGGACTGTGTATGTGACGATGGATCAAAACAAATCCGAAGCAGTGTGTTTGATGAAAGGCGGCCTACCGGTCAAAGGCCCTTGTGTAGAAGATCTCCCGGTTCGGGTCCTGGGTTTGAAATCGAATGTGGTCAAAGAGACTGTTGAGTCTGGCATGATGCCACCTTCTCCGTTTAGCATTGCAAGAGCATCACAGGCGACTGAGCCTGTATACTTACCTCAGGATTCCGAGGAGAAGGAGATCTTGTGGGATGCTTCGCTGCCTCCCAGTGGTAATGTTAGCCCACATAGTAGCATCGATAGCGTTGGGGTGGCAACCACGATGAGTATTGTGAATAGCTGTACGAATACTTGTCGCAGTGATGGGGTTACCAGTGATGGAATGCTTAGCGTGGAAAGGACCTGTGAGAGTGGCAAGGCAAGTGTCAGAGGTGATTCACTTGAAAGTTCAAAGACTAGCATAAGCAGAGCAAGTGATAGCAGTGGCCTCAGTGATGATAGTAATTGGAGCAATGTCACCGGGAGTGCTAATAAGCCTCACAAGGGGAATGATCCAAGATGGAAGGCTATTCTCGCTGTTCGGACTCGGGACGGTATATTGGGGATGAGTCATTTTAGGTTGCTCAGAAGGTTGGGATGTGGTGATATTGGTAGTGTCTACTTGTCGGAATTGAGTGGGACGAGGTGCTTCTTTGCTATGAAAGTAATGGACAAGGCATCACTGGCAAGCAGGAAGAAGCTCACAAGGGCCCAAACTGAAAGGGACATTCTTCAGCTTCTGGATCATCCATTCCTTCCGACTTTGTACACTCATTTTGAGACAGATAGGTTTTCTTGTTTAGTTATGGAGTTCTGCCCGGGTGGTGATTTGCACACTCTACGACAACGACAGCCAGGAAAATACTTTTCTGAATACGCTGCAAGGTAATATTGAGGCTGATGAGTTCTTAATTTTACAGCTTTTGTCCTTCATCTGTTTATTTATTTATTTAGGCCTTTCTTTTACCATTTCTTACTTCTTTTCACTGCTGCACCTAATGAACATGATACTTCTTATTCATTTTTGCTAGCCATTCCCATGTGATAAAGAATTTGGTTGAACTTCTTCCTTTTGTTTTTTTATAAGTAAGAATATTGCATTAACATTTTCATTGATTACATGGCTAACATGTTATGCGTATTGCTTTATGTTTCACATCTTCTGGGTACTTGTGCAAAATGAAATATAAGTTACTTTTATTATGTTGGCATATTTTTTTTTTTTTTTGCCTGTTCTTGTGCTTTCCTGTTTCTTTTGATACTTTTGTCTCTTACTGGCAATTATGACATATTACTCATTGAAGGGATAATTGATGTAAAATTATGACCACTTATTATTCAGAATTTATATGCGCTTCATACAAAATTCCCACCTATCAAGTTTAGTATCATGCCCATTTGTGGTCTGCCTGTTATAACTTTTCCTAACATAAATTGGAGTTTGCCCCTACCTGGAAAGGTTCACAAATTTCTGCTGCATATCAGGAAGTTTTCTATAAGTTTTGTTTCATGCCTGATTGTCATCTGCCCAATATAACTTTTCTTGGCCTAAATTGGGAGCTTGCCCCTTGGCGACCTGGAAGGTTCCCATGATCGTGCTTCATTGCCAGAAATTTGTACAAGTGGGGATTGTTTATGCTATCGAACCTTCTTGTTCAACCAGTATCCCACTTGGAAAAAAAACGAGGCAATTAGAGCATGTCGATAGCCAGACCTGCAATCTGGTTATGCATATTTTAATGCATATAATTGGAGCATATTGTCACCACTATAACCTTAGGAATAATCATGAACAGATCAAAAAAAGTCTTTATCATTTCAAACCTACTCAATTATGATTAGATCCTCCGTAGAACTACAAATATCTATCCAGAACAGGGAGCATATAGCAACAATAGACATATAATAAGCTATTTATGAACAGGTGACACTATGAGCTTTGTTTATCAATGTTAGTGAAGTAACCTTGTTACCTTCTCTTGTTTGGATTCTTATCCCTTAAATTTTTGTGAGTCGATTTCAGTTAAGATTGGCTGATTAACAAATATATGCTACATTCATAGGGGATATGCAAATGGGCAAGAATTATTGCTAGTTAACATTTTTGCTAAATTGGTTTACATGAACATCCCTTTGCATAATAACCTATTTATTTGGTGTTACTTATTCAGACTTGCCTGCATCAATGTTGTCCAGTATCTGGTATTGTAGCAAAAGATAAAGCAATGAAATTGCCAAGACTAGAATCCTAAAGAGATTAATCACCAGGGAAAAAAGGCCCTTGCACTGTTCACTATCTGCCCCCATCCCAAACATTACCTGTTGTGACTATTTAACTTTTAAGTCACCTTTAGTTCTATGATCCTATTTATTTTTGAACCATTTTGAACATAGATGTTCAGTTCCCTGTTTACATGTGTTCAGAGACGGAGCCAAGGTGGGCTGCAGGGATGCCTGCCCCCCAAGCTTCCAATATTTCACATGAGTTGCCGATTCTTTCATGCGAAGTGCTTTATAACGTCCTCCCACGTTCACAGTAAGGGGGGAAAATGAAGAAAAGAAAAGGAAAATAAAAGAAGTAATCTTGATAATTAACTACACACATAAAATTTAGAAATTTAAAATAGATTATAATAAATACTCATCTAAAATTTAGGAATTTAAGATAGATGACTTATCTAATTGGTCTATCTACTCAAATTCTTAAACAACAAGATGCACTTCCAAATAAAAAAAATATGTTGAGTTCTTATAAGATCCCAAATTATAGTATTCTCTCTCCTTTCAAACTTAAATTCTACTTTTATATATCTGTAGTCGTCAATTCCCGATCCGAAGCGAGATCACGACACGTGGCATGCCTGGGGATACGAGGAACGACCACTATTTGACCTTCGACTGTGTGCCTCCGGTACCCAACCTCAGATCAAGCGCCCATGAGCTCGGGTCCAACTCCGATTAAGCGGGCCGACATCACCTCAGGTCAAGTGCCCAAGAGCTCGGGTTCAACCCCGACGTAGCGGCCCCAACGTCACCTCTCGAGCCACCAACGAGCCCGATCCCCCATTGACATTGGAAGCCTCTGGAAGATTCCTTTAGCACAACTTAGTGGAGAGATTCTCAGAACTATCGTATCAGATATCAACTGCATAGATTGAACAGATCTTTTCTCCGGCCCACAGATCTTATCTCTAGCCAACAAATCAGGCGGTTACAACCAACAAATCAAATGGTTAAAACTAACAGATCAATTTGTTACGATTGCAGCCATTATCCAGAGCTATTCTCTCATGTATAGATACTTTCCCCTCTCCAACGAGAGAAAGGTTGAATCACAAAAATCCTAGCGCACCTGTAATCACAGAGTTACTGATCTCTACTTGTAATTCTTTCGGATTAAAATAGAATCTCCCTCTCTCGATTTTTCCCTTTCAGATTTTCACGTAAATTTCTGTGCATTTGCTATGATTCTGATTTGTGCATTTTCTGCAATTTTGGTGCACGCGGTAAAGTCCTTAGAGAATTTTTCACCGCATTTGGTGCTTTCATGAGAGCTATATCCGAGCCGAAACTCAAGATCTTATCCTCTTCTTTAATCCCTTTCTCAAAAAGTTCATCGAACGGAGACGACCCCTCTAAAAAGAAGCTCCTCTTAAGCCGTCGTCGACTCCTCCTCAAAGGGTAAATCAATTGCCACTGAGGGCATGAGGAGCCAACCCCTTCCTCCTCACCCCGACGTCCTCATCGAAGATGTTAAGGAAGCGCAATCGTCTCCGATTGCTTCAGCAGAAGTGGGAGGCAACAGCGCGGGGCTCAGCTTCCCCTCAAGGGCCAACTCCTCCAAACTCGCCAACCTTCAGAGGTAACTGGAAGAGCAATGAGCAGAGGCGGCCCGCGAACGTGAGTGGGTAACCTGTGAGCGCGAGAAGGCCGCACTGGAGGGACACACGAACCGCGTCCAGAGTCACATCCCTAAAGACATCTTTCCTCTTCTGAAGATAGACCGGCTCGTAGAGGCCATGACGGGTCATGAGCTATTCAGTTTCATCAATGCTTATTCAGACTATAATCAGATTAAAATGTACCCGCCAGACGGTTCTAACTCGCCCTCCTGCCCTCGTCAGACTGCTACTCGCGATCCAATCATCCTGGAGACTAGCGAGCTTGTCATCTGCCTGCCTCCTTTGTTGGACAACGCTTCAATCCTCTCCAGCAACTCCGTGTTGACTCTCTCTTTCCACCATTGTGGCATGTTGGGTCTTCAGGAGGTCAACGGTGAACACAACGTTCTGCAACAAGATGAAATGAGATTGAGCCAAACATTTATAAGAAAGGCCACAATCATCTGAAGTCATCCTCCAATATCCTCAATTGGTCCTCCATCCGGGAGCCCCTGAATTCCTTCAACCCTCAGAGGAAATCACCGTGTCTCAGGGGCATCTCACCGCCTCCTGGCCTCTGGAGCAAGCTAGGCCCAATACTTAATGGAAGAGGCTCGAGACCAGTGATGGTATCCTCTGTATCAATGCACACTGCTCCGAGCCCCGAGGACGAATCAAGATGGAGCAGAGTCAGGGCGGGCCCCTTCCCCGGATGGACGACCCCGGGATCAGCCTCCGGGGGCACCGTTTCCTCTTGAGCCTCGGAGTATGAGGACGAGATGGAGAGGGGCATTTCTGACGCCAAATTCGCGAAGAGAATTGAGAGGCTTCGGCTCTCCTCCGCACTTGGGGTCACGATGCTCAGAGCGTCTCTCTGTCCGGCTCATCTCCCTCCACAGGGCTGGAGAACCTGAAGTCAGCGCCGCCGACCAGCTCGGTCGCGGACCTCTCTATCCTATCCTCGTCGGAGTTGAAGACGACTGTGTTTCTTTTGCAAGACAAAGATCAATGTCAAATAAGGACCAACACTTGACGAAGCTAAGAGACTGGCATAATCACCACGTACCTGCTCGCGAGCCGCAACACGAGAACATGTCGACACACACCTCCTCTTTAATCTCCCCTCTGTTCGATCACCTCTGGGGGTGGCTCTCGAGCCCTGGGGATGCATCCCCCGACAGAGGCTCCACATCCTCTGAGCCAGCGGAGGTGGCTACCCTGTCGTCTCGACTCGGTGCTGACCGCCTCGGAGAAGCAGGAGACATCGCTCCCTTGACGGAGACTCCGCCTCATCCTCAACCGAAGAAACCACTGCCGCCTCATCTCTGGTTAGCGCCTATGGTCTCGGGACCTCCAGGGTCACCGCGGGTTGGCCGGGTCTAGCAACCAATGTCAATTCCGATAGTCGTAGTGTAGATTGAAGAGCTTATGAATCTTCTCCTGGATCATATGAGAAACCGGCGCGTTCGCCTGTCAGATCGGGTCCCTGTTCCAGCATGTTGGGACCCTCCCGCGATCCTCCTCTGTAGCAGCCTTCCTGGGTCCAACGATCCTGATAATCGAATCACGCCACCCATGATCGCTGTCGGGCTGGTTGGCGATCAGCCTGTTGCACCCCTTCTGAGGGGCGAAGGAACGGGCGTCCTGAGGGGCCTTCCTCATCATATAGATGACACATAACTTGCACCCGCACGCCTCCAGAAGGAAGCGACGGTAGAGGGCCTCGAAACCCGAGAGAATACACCATGCGCACACCGTCAACTGCAATGGAGCGATCCTGAAGTAATTTAGGATGTTGTGGACGAAGGCGGTCAATGGAAGCTTCATTCCCAGGGCTAGGATCTGAGGATGAATGAACACGTCGCCATGAGGAGGCGCCACCGTGACCATCCGTCTTGAGGGGATACTATACCATGACCTCAGGCAGCACCTGAACGCTGTTCTTTGCCAGATATTCGAAACATCCCTCGAGTTGCGGAGAGGCTTTGGCTTTGGATCAAAATAAATTGCCTTCCTCGTGCGCCATTCGATCATTTTTCCCCTGTCATCTGATACGCCTCTACCCCTGGGCTCATCGACGGCGACATACTTTTTCTTCACCATCTTCGAGGTTGAAAACTGATGTAGATCGAATTTGCAGAAATGAGGAAGAAGAAAAGAAGGCAAGAGGGCTTAAGGTTTTAAGAAAAACCTGAGTCCAAAATCCTCCCTCATTTTAAAGAGAGTGCTGACATCATCAAGCGTCACTTCGTGTGCCCACCTACTTCGCATCGCAGTCATTGCACAAATTCCAACGCGCCCGATTTGCCTTCTAAATGACAGCTACTTGCAAGCAAGCACGTGGACTTGATACGCCACACACGATCACCAACTTTTCAAATTTAGCATTAAATGCGCATTCACTAAAGGCAGATAGGACGCCTCAACTGCTCCCACTAGAAAGTCGACATGACCCACCGAGAGGACATGTCAGACCAGCCGACGCCTTCGATCATTCAGCAGGAATTGCCTCGGGATATGGATCAGTCCGCTCTCCTCCTCAGTCGGGGACTCCGAGGAGGAGAAGTTGGAGGGGCATCTGTAATTGTCAATTCTTGACCATGAAGCGAGATCATGACACGAGGCACACCCGGGGATACAACGACGAAACGACCGCCATTCGACTGTGTGCCTCCGCCACCCAACTTCAGATCAAGCGCCATGAGCTCGGGTCCAACCTGACTCAGCAAGCCCGATATCACCTCAGGTCAAGCGCCTAAGAGCTCGGGTTCAACCCCGACTCAGTGGCCCCGATGTCACCTATTAAGCCACCAACGAGCCCGATACCGTCTCGACATTGGAAGCCTCTGGAAGATTCCTCTAGCAGAGCTCATCGGCGGGTTTCTCAAAACTATCATATCAGATTTCAACTGCATAGATTGAACAGACCTTATTTTCGGCCAACAGACCTTATCTTCGGTCAATAGATCTTATCTTCAGCTAACAGATTAGGCGGTTACAGTTAATGAATCAAATAATTACAACCAACATATCATGTTGTTACGATTGCGAGCAACTACCAGATTAAACAGTTATCCAGAGCTATCCTCTCATGTATAGATACTTGTCCCTCTGCGACGAGAGAGGGTTGGATCACAAAAACCCTAGCGCATTTGAAATCACAGAGCCACTGATCTTTGCTTGTAATTCTTTTTGATTAAAATAGAATCTCCCTCTCTCCCGTGATTTTTTCCTTTCGGGTTTTCAAGTAAATCTCTGTGCATTTGCTGTGATTACTGAAATGTGTTTTTTGCAATTTTGGTGCACGTGGGAAAGTCCTCGGAGAATTTTCCAACGCAATATCTTTTCCAATTATCCTAATAAATTAAAGGTTCTAGTCCAATTAAATATGGGTATAAAGTTATAAAAAGTAAATAAAGAACTGAAGTATAATATTCATGAATTAAATTCTCTTGCTTTTACCCGTTATATATTCTTGGTTATTCTCATTAATTTTTTGAAGATAGTAGCACGTCTCAAACTTTTATTGATTCAAAGAGCTCTTTCAACTATTAAGGAGAAGAGATTTGGTTATCTTTTACCAATGTAAGAGGCAAAAGTAGAAGAAACAATAGGGGGATATATAGTTGATTTCTCTCTAATTTGTCTAATTACTTCAATCTACTATCACCATTCAAAAATTAATCTTGTATCTGTCTAAATACATATTATTAGTTTGCACCTAAGAAAATGATATACATCATTACTACTTGAGATATTCTTAGATCAAAAAATAACTACAACTTAATTGAATGAAAGTTTTGGAGCAAGTATAAATTTTACTCAACTTTATGAGCTGGCCTCTTAGAAAGTCATAAGGTAAGAAAATAATGTTAGTGCACATTCTCATAGACCGCCGCCCCAATCTTAGGATCTTGTCTTCGTCCTCTTAGAAAGTTAAAAAGTTGGAAAATAATGTAAGTGCACATTTTCACCGCCACCCCAAACTTGGAATCTTGTCTCTGTCCCGGCATATTCAGCTTCATGAATCAAATTATGATGATTCAAGTTTGAGAAGTTGCTCTCTAATGACCTAAATTTGGCACTGAAGCTTTTTGAATTGGTTGTAGCTTACCTTCTTTAGCCAACTTGAGACTAAAGGGCCTTACATGAAATCATTTATTATCGGGAAGGAAAACAACTGTATTTTTCTTTTCCAATTTAAGCTAGCTAATCTGTATATATTCTTACAAGATTGCATTAGGCGTTTGAAGAGTTTTTCAAAGAGGGAAAAGGAAGGTTTCTTGTTGCTCTTACTTTAGTTGTCTTTAGATTTTGTCTTTCATAAGGTAATATTTCCATTGATTTAATATAGACATTGGTCATCTTATTGAGAAGTTACTTTGTGACTTTCAATATGATTTATCAAGTACAAAGTTAACAGTAAGAGTCTCATCATTTGGTTCTTTTTTTCTTAAGTTATCTCAGTTTATCATTTTGTTTCTTATCTTTGTCCTTTTACACTGAACTAACCTTTCTGTCCTGTTATACCTTTTTATGCCTATGCTTAAATTCTCATCAATCTACTTATTAAATAATTAAAAGCAATGCCTAAATTGCTAATGATTTTGAAATAGAAGAATGACCTTTGGTTCAACTACATAGGAGTTTATTTCTTATTTTGGTAGAATAGACCTAATCTGGAAATGTTTTAGAGAACACCTGCTCACTTATATTTGATTCATCTTTCACGTGAACATTTTTTAACAAGTCTTTTTAAAATAATCAAGTTTTCACTTGAGTTGACTAAAATCAGTGGCTTGAGATGAAGTTGAATGATGCTCAATTTAGCCCCATGGAATAACCCACACTCTAGAGTCTAGATATGCCCATTAATCTCTTCTTCACATAATAGACTCCTGTTATTGCTGTTGGTTTATCGCCATCCAACAGGTTTAGTGCGCTCAAGGACAGAAGCCGCCTGCTTCCAGAAGCAAGCTTCTACTTTCAAACTGCATGTCTATGCAGTGGGAAAAGTTTGAAATAAAAGCTTTATTGTTGTTGCTGTCAGTCTCTTGACAAATGACTTTCAACAATGACATCTGCCTTTTTATTACATGCAATATGGTAACAGGCCATGCTCCATTACGTATATGCGGAAGTAATAGTTGTGATGGTACAAAAAGTGCTAAACTGCATGAACCTATAGCATGTAGACTTGCAGATGTTTCAAATACACCTGATTGGGTTATTAATTTCAAGTGCCATTTAGCTGGGCCAACTCCATTGTCTTTTGGGTGTAATGGCAATCTTGTGCAACATGGCTACTTGTTAAACAATAGAAACAGTAATAGCAGTAATAGAGAGGGTTTACTTGTATTGCATGCATATGAGTTTTTTAAGATGCGCTGAAGGAAATTTAAGAATGCTGGTATTCAGAACTAACCATTTTTGTATAATTCATGCTACTATGCAGATGAAGGTTTTGTTATTTCTTTTTCCTCTTTTTCTCCCCGTTTAACCAAGATACACACACACACACACACACACATCCCTCTCCTGCAGAGAATTGTTCTTCATGCGTGTACATTCGGCTGAAAAATAACTGTACTCCATAGTTTGTGGCGTGAATTTGTTTTGCAATTTGGAAACATATGTCTAAATTTCCTGGAAGGGGTGAAGAGCAAATTTCCAGCTGGATGATGCAGTTTGAGGCATTAAAGTTCGGAACTTTTCTAGGATATTTTTCATTACTTTCATTAGCATATATTTACAGAAGATTAGAGTGCACAGAAACACTATTTATCCTCTTGCAATTATAACTACATTTCTGGAAGAGGCATGCAATCTATCGATCAATGTATGATATACTAATAAGAGACTTATTATAATAATATGCAGTTTAAATAGAAACAGCACAGAATGCGGTCAACATGAAGGTTATCTATCCTTCTGAAAGATTTATCTAAATTTCTTGGACAGCTATGCAGTCTCTTCTACTTTTCTAGGATGTTCAATTTCTTTTACTTACACATCATCATCCAACTTTAAAGCATAAGCACTCACTAGAACAAGTAGTGTTACCTTATTGATTTGCAATTACTTGCCATTCTAGTGAGCCCACTAAGTAATTAAGCTTATAGAGTTTAGCCTGAATGCAGAAGCGCAGGGTATCCACTTTTTTCATTACTTGCAGTATCAATTTATCATCCAAATTTTGAAGATTAAAAATTTTATTTGGACAGATAGCATGCCTTTTTTTTCTTTCAAGGACATGCTGTCCGGGTGATCCCATCACGCAATTAGCTTGTGTAGTATAGCCAAAATGTAGAAGCGTGAAGGATGAAAGGAATTGCTTTTCTCTGTTCTGTTTCCATACCTTCTGTCAAATTGCTATTGCATGCTGACAGCAGATACATAACCTTTTCTGGTTGGGAACATGTAATATATCATCATGAACATTCTTTTATCAACAGCCTTCTTACATCCAATTTTCTCATTGTCTTGTAAGTCATTATGAATGGACTCACTGTTGTATCATATATTTCTGCAGAAAAGATTCAGTTAGGTTAATTTTGTTGTTCCAGTTAAGGTCAAAAGAAAAAAAAGGAAAAAGTACATGTAATAGGCTAGTATGCATGCACAACTTTTCTGTTAATAATCATGTGAGCTGAATGTGTTGCGTTCCTCAGTTATGATCTTATAAGCAAATGAAAGCATTTGTGATTTTGTCAATTTATATATCTTTATCGAAGATTAATATTCACCTGTCCATGCAGGTTTTATGCTGCCGAAGTTCTATTGGCTTTAGAGTACTTGCACATGCTTGGCGTCGTCTATAGAGATCTCAAGCCTGAAAATGTTCTTGTCCGCGATGATGGCCACATAATGCTTTCTGACTTTGATCTGTCATTAAGGTGTGCGGTGTCACCAACCCTCATAAAGACCTCATCTCTCGACCCTGACCCATCCAAAAGGGTGGCTGGGGCATTCTGTGTCCAACCCTCCTGTATCGAGCCTTCATCAGTTTGTATCCTGCCTTCATGCCTCATGCCAAGGTTCTTCCCTCAGAAGAGCAAGAAAAACACAAGGAAGCCAAGACCTGAGCCTGGCCAGCAGTCCTCCGCTCTTCCCGAGCTTGTGGCGGAGCCCACAAGTGCGAGATCCATGTCGTTTGTAGGGACTCATGAATACCTAGCGCCCGAGATCATAAAAGGCGAAGGACATGGAAGTGCTGTCGACTGGTGGACCTTCGGTATCTTCCTTCACGAGCTATTGTACGGCAAGACACCGTTCAAGGGTTCAGGCAACCGGGCGACACTTTTCAACGTGGTAGGCCAGCAACTTAGATTCCCAGAAGCACCGTCGACAAGCTATTCAAGCAAAGATCTGATCAGGGGTCTTCTGGTTAAGGAGCCACAACATCGGCTGGAGTGAAGAGGGGGGCAACAGAGATCAAGCAGCACCCGTTCTTCGAGGGGGTGAATTGGGCACTCATAAGATGCAGTACGCCGCCCGAGGTACCACGACCGGTTGAAACTGAGATGCCGGTGAAACTGGGGCCGCGGAAGGCATGGGGAGCAGCAGCAAGAGGATGGTAGGAGCTGACGTGAAGTCCGGCGGCAAGTATCTGGACTTTGAGTTCTTCTAAAACTTGACATCGTAGAGAGACTTGTTACTATTTGTTGTTGTAATTGAGTTAGTGTTTCTTCTGATTAAAAATCTCTGTTGTACACTCTCCATATTTATCAAATGGGTGACAAGCAGTTCCTATATATATTTGGTTACCTTTGCCTGTTTACTTCCCCCAGGTAGGGGACGATGGCGTGTAGGTTTCTGGTTGCATCCACAAGCTGTTTGTGTTTGTTATCAAGCAGATGATCTGATGCATCTTTTTGAATGTGGGTTGGTTGCTAACGGATAGAAAACAGTTACCAAACATGGAGGTTTCAACAACCGTCGCCATTGGAGAGCAATGAGTGTTTCTATGTTAGTATACCGTCGCTGCGGTAAAAAATCGACCGATCGGTCGGTAAGAAGGGAAGAGAGAGGAAGAAGAAGGAGGGGTCAATGTTGCTCTTTTTCTCTCACGGATGACGATGGATGGACAGAAGGACAAAATTTCTATACGAGTCACAGGAGAAATTTTTCTATCGGTTGATTTTGATAAACTCAACCCATTCCACAGCTCTTCCATCCTACATGAAGAAAATGTGCCCTCATTTGTTGTCTCTAATTACATATCATCAAAATTAATTTCAAATTCAATACGATTCGGCACGACATCCTCTCTTTCTTCCCTGTTTCTTCTATGTTATATGTTATATTCTGTTTACATCTTTCTTATAACAGGATATTGTTCTCGCGTTCTTTGAGTTTATAATATTTTATACATTTGGTCATTGTTTATATGTATAAAAATATTTGTTTATTTTAAACAAAAAAATTTGTTACATTTAACTATGTAGAGCCTTGTTATACTTCAATGTGGCAAAAAAAAAAAAAAAAAAAAGATTTTACATGTACTTTTAAGTCCAATGCTAGAGTATGAAAAATATTGGCGAGACTCAAAGATAAAAACTTCTCATAAGAGAAAAATGAGTAGCTTATATCCTTTGGGCCTCTACAATTTTTTAACTATTGACTAGTGTTGATATTAATTAAGATAGCTAGCCATTTGTTTTTAACATGTATCAGTTTATCATGCTACAATTATTCGTGCATTTATTAGTTAACGTTTAGAGCCACACAAACCATGAAAGTATTAGCAATGTTCAAATGTAAAACTATTAGTTTATATTATTTGAGCCTCTATTATTTAATTTTTAGCTAGTGTTTTTATATATTTAGTATATTATCCGTTTAGTTGCTACTCGTAAATCAAGTTGAATGGACTAATAATAACTTTTATAGCCAAACACTTTGAAACATATCGGTGAAGTTCGTGAATAGAAATTTCTCATAAAAGAAAGATAAGAAATTTATATTTGTTAACAGACATGTGATACATTGTATCTAGAGATGTCTACTTTCTTTATATTCTACTCTCCACTTCAATATATATTGATATAATTTTTGGCGAAAAAATATACAATAATATAATGAAATTTATTCTTCACAAATTATCAATATTCTTTGAGCCTCTGCAACATTGTAATTTTTGTTTAATGTTTATATTTAAAATCTATTTAATTGTTTTAGTTTATGTTGTTTACTCTTTTAAGGATAAGTAGTTTGTTATCCATAAATATAAGGGGAAAAAAAATAGTTTTAGGAATCCGATAACCTTCAAAGTAACACTAACCATGAAAAAAAAATCAGCACGGAACACGGATAAAAACATTTCATGAGAGAAAAATGAGTAGTTTATATTCTTTCAGTCACTATAATACTTAACCCTCAACTATTGTTAACATTTAGAAAACTATACATCCATTCAGGGGCGAAATCAGAAAAAAATTTCAGGTGGGCTGCAATTTTTATAACATATACTTAGGAACTATATGAATTTGCCAAAATAATAAAATAATATTCTCCACTAAATTAGGAGCAGAATAAGGAATAAATTTGTCAAAAGGATATCAAAATAAAAGAAAGCCTAAGACAATATATGAAAAAGAATCAAAATAAAAAAGAATTTTAAGCAATATGTGAAAAACTGGGCCGGGCTACAGCCCGGCCCAGCCAACTAATGAGTCCGCCAGTGCCATCCATTTCAATATATTTCAGCTCAAGTAGTATGTAAAATTAGTAGCCTTAATTTAGTGCATAGTTTTTAGTGAACCAATAACTTTTAGAGACACACTGTCATCAAAAATATTGGCCAGTCTCATGGATTGAAATTTCTCATAAAAGAAAATTGAGTAGTTTACATTCTTTGAGCCACTGCGGTATTTTAACTTTTGGCTACTACTTATACAAGGAGGAAACCCGCGCAAACGCGCAAGAAATGTTAAAAAAATAAAAGTTTTTTTGTCATTAAAATGAATTTGATAAACTAAATAATTATTATTAATTTAGCATAAAAGTTAGAATCATTTTAGCGTCTTGACGCAAAAAAAAAGTTGAAGGCTGATATTAGAAGATTTGATTAGCTTATATATATAGTATCATTTATTTTTTAATAATTATTTCAAAAAAAAAAACTAAGCTATAAAAACATTAAAGATATTTCTTTCTTTTCCTTTTTGAGAGTTAAAGATAAAATCCAAGAGATTTCAACTTAAACATCATTTCATGAAAAAAATGAAATAAACTTTTTACAAAAAAGATTACAAAAGAAAGACTTAAATGAATCTCGCAAAAATCATAAAAAAACTTGGGTGCGACTGAATTTCATTATTACAATTTAACTTTAATTTACTGAAATATTACTGTAGCTGGTATAATAGAATGCATTACATGACACAAATAATCATAATCCAGAATCATTTGCATTAGCTATATGAAATATTTTGTACATTTACATTAGCTATATGAAATCATTTGCATTAGCCAGATGTAATTCCGCAGCCAGAAACTGGTGGGAGTTCTGCAGGCAAAGAGGCAGGATGGGAGAGTGTAGTGCTCCCCCGGTGTTGGGTGGCAGGAGTAGGGTTGGGTTCCTCGGCAGCGAATATGGTAGGAAGCTGACGGGTGTCAGGGATGAAGTGATCGCCGGAGTGAGAGAGGATAAGGGTGGAGACGAGAGAGGAGAGAAAGGTGACCGAAGTGGGAGAGCAGTGATGAGGAGAGAGGGCTCACCAGATTGGGAGAGGAGAAAGATGCGACACATGGGAGGAAAGGAGGGAGAGAGAGAGAGAGAGAGGATAGGTGAGGAGAGGAGAGTAGGGGTGGCAATTGGGTCGGGTCGGGTCGACCCGACCGATTACTGCTCGACCCATATAATAATCGGGTGGGGTCGACCCGACCCGATTATTATACGGGTCAAAAATTCAGACCCAGACCCAACCCATTCTTAGTCGGGTCGACCCGACCCGACCCATTTGACCCGATTATTAAATTTTAAATATAATTTCTTTACACTTTATTACCAAATTGTTGGGTGGTATAGTTAGTCATCACACTAAACTCTACACACTAGAGGCCACGGGTTCAAAATTGATCTTGCGCATATTTTTTGACAATTTGATTTAGATGAAGGGGAGGAGGCGAGGGCGGCAGAGGAGGAGATCAAGGGGAGGGGGCCGAGGAGGAGAGAGAATAATCGGGTCTGGCGGGTCAAGCGGGTCTGGCGGGTTCGGGTCGACCCGACCCATTTAATAATCGGGTCAGATGGGTCGACCCGATTACGACCCAAACCCGATTAACCCAAACCCAGACCCGCTAAACTACGGGTCGGGTCGGGTCGGGTGTGGCGGGTCGCGACCGTCTGCCACCCCTAGAGGAGAGACCACAATTGAAAAAGGAAGGGTAGTTTTTACAAAATTGTAAAGCCCTACTTAAGATCTGTTCTCAGCTCTGATCTGGGGTTGAGATGCCACTACCTTATTGCCATCTAATGGAGTCTACCAAATGGTAGTTGGTATATACATCTCTTCTCTCTCTCTCTCTCTCTCTCTAGAGGGAAGTACCTTCGATGCTACCTAATAAAACTTAGTTAGATGACACATTAAAACTCAAATCTCTGTCACTTTTTTATAATCCGACCGCACATCTTTACATTCTAAGATGTTCACATATAAAAAATCACGTGGTTTGAAATTTGTTTGCTTATGTATCAAATGCTTCAAATTTCTTAATGATTTTTCAACAATAGAACAAATGGAATCATGAGATTAATGATTAAATGAATTCCAGTTCACACACATATATAGTTGAGTTGGGCTACTTTTGGAAGTATCAAGAATGTCCATACTCCCACTTTGATTTGATTGATACACCACCCATATGCAAGATTCAAACTGTTAGATGTGATCTACTATCTATAAGCTAGTTAAGAATAAAATTTCACAGATTTTCGTTATCATTTACACGTTCATCAAAGTGACTAAAAAATTGACATTTTTGAGAGACCTAAAACTGATTAACTTTGAGACCATTTTGATGAACTGGTAAATGATAACGAAAATCTGTAAAATTTTATTACTAACTAGTCTATAGGTAGTAGATCTCATTCAATGGTTTGGATCTTAGATATGGGTGGTGTATCAACCAAGTCAAAGTGGGAGTATCGACATTCTTTATACTTCTAAAAGTAGCCCAACTCAACTCTCTTTCTCTATATATATATGTATGTATGTTGCCTTAGGACATAATGATTATGATGTGAACTCAAATCGTGAAAAAATGATATGAATTTTCCTTATATGACATTTGAGGTACATTCTTTTCATCAAAATCGACCAAAAGGAGGTTTGCTCTTATGACTTCTATAACAAATTTGTCTTTTCGTCCGTCCGAATTCATTCACTCTAGAGAGAGAATGGCGCTGCCTCGCTTATTTGCCTCCGCCCCCTCCTCCTCTCCCCCCGCTTCTTCCTCATCCTCATCCTCCCTCCTTTTCCCTCTCCGCCCGCAGCCGCTCGCCTTTCCTTTCTCCTCTCCCCTCCCCCCTCTCTCTCTCCCCCCCCCCCCTCCTCTCTCTCTCACTCACCATTACTGCTTCTTCACCGATGGTCATTGTTGGTTGATTTCTCATCACTGACAGCGTTGTATTAGTGTGTATATATGTGTAGAGTTAGATAGCACTGGGAAAGAAAACAATACAAAAATGGTGTAGCGCGTGAAACCACGTGACACAACTTGGGTTTTCGTCTCTAAGGGTGTGTTTGGTTGTAAGGAAGTGGGCGGAAGTAAGGAAATGGAGAAGTATAATTACTCACTTTCCTATCTATCCAAACATTAGAAAAGGAAAATAAGAAAACTTCTTTTCCTTTTCCTTCTTTCTTTTACACAACCATTTCCTCACTTCCAGAGTGCTACAGTTAAGTTTGTGGTCATGTAAATCTCATTATAATAAGTTGTAGCATAAAACAGTTAATTTTTAGTTATGTAAATCTCACTTGCATTCTAATTACAATCAATTTTTTATTTTTAATTAATTTTATTTAATATTATTTGTGGTCAACTTTGTGGTCAACTTTTTCGCTTCCACTTTCTATTACCATCCAAACACCGGAAAAGACATAACATTTTCCAAATCACACTTCCCAACAACATCCAAACACCGAAAAACTTACTAAACAATTTTTAAGTTTTAAAGGGAACTAATACCACTTCCTCATTTCCTTGCTTCCTCACTCCCACCTTTAACCAAACCGGCCCTAAATAGGAGCTCTCTCCCTCGTTGTTACAGATTTCACAGTCAGCTGGGAGAGAGAAGAGAAAGTGAGACGCGAACAGTTGAATAAGACGTGGCTTCCGCTCGAAGCAAACCCCGAATCAGGTTGTCGTTTTCCCTTTTTTTCTTCCTTTTCTCTCAGCTCTTTAATTATTATTAATCGATTATTAGGGTTTTATCCTAGTCTCGTCGCGAATTCGAATCTCCTTTCTACTTTGTTCAATTCTGCGGCAGTTCGTTTGGGGACTCGGAGTTCCCGATGACGAAGTGGAGTTCAATGATGTTTACGGATTAGATGACGAACTCTTAGAGATGGTCCCTAAGCCCGTGGTCGCTCTGCTCTTTCTTTACCCCGACACCGCCCAGGTATTATTTTCAATCAAATTTGATATCTTTTTTTTCCTTTTTCTCTTTGAAATTTAAATTTTGGTAAAAAATTTCTTTCTTATCTTTCTTTCTTTCTTTCTTTCTTTTTGGGTTCAGAGTGAATTGGAGAAAGAGGTCGAGGAACAGCAAGTTTTGGGGACAGGGAATAAGGTAACCGGTGTTATTAATTGGTTTTATATATTCTGCTGTTGCCTTGGGGGGTATATGAAGTGCCGTCCTATTTTTTTTATAAAATATTTCGCTACAATCACCTATTTTGTTTCATAATTAGAAAAAAAAAAAATCAGCGTATAATTTGATTCACTACAGCCTCATCCACATTTGCGAAAACTCAACGTCATAATTTGATTTGGCGGATATCATGTCTCATCATTTTTCGAGAAAGTTTGTGATGCCGAGCTTCGATCTTTACTCCGATGCGACCGACCCCATCCAACATCTTCGACACTACCAAGATAAGATGACACTCTATTTGCACGAAGACCTCCTCATGAGCCGGATGTTCTCCAGCCTCAAGGGGGTTGCCTCCGACTGGTTCTGCTCTCTTTCGAGCCACTCGCGTTGAAACTTTGAGGAGATGAGGAGAGCCTTCTACAATTAATTCGCTTCGCGATGCAAATTCATGAAGAACATCAATCACCTCCTCACTATCAAGATGAAGACCGGGGAGAGCCTCAAGCACTACGTTAGGGGGGGCAATTCAGACCCGACCCGCCAGACCCGACCCGACCCGACCCAGAGTAAGTGGGTATGGGTTTGAGCTATACGGGTTTGGGTCGTAATCGGGTCGACCCACCAGACCCGATTAATAAATGGGTCGGGTCGACCCAAACCCACCAAACCCGCTAAGACCCGCTAAGACCCATTTACCTTTTTATATTTTGATCCAGAGATTTTTTTTTTGGGAATCATTTATCATTTCCGCTCAGGGACTTCATAATTTAGCTCTCCATCTTTCTTCATCAAAATCTAATACACCATACACATTGCACAATCTTCTATGAAAAACCTAAAGCCCCTTAATTTAACTACATTCTCATAAATAAACAAAATTATATTGCATAAACAATCCCTGAGTTTGTCTCAATCCCACTAATACTTTCACCTTTATTTCAGAGAATAAGAAGCATTGCATTTGATATACATGATTTTATGATTTTTAACTTATTGAAACCAACATTATGCCACTGTCATCTACTTATAGAATGCAAGAACAAGGTTCCTACAAAACATTTACCGCTAACGGGTCGACCCGACCCGGCCGACCCATTTAGTTAAATGGGTCAAATGGGTCGGGTCGACCCACATAATACTGGGTCGGGTTTGGATTTGGATTTTTGACTCATATAAATAAATGGGTCTGGTCGACCCGACCCGATTATGGGTCGACCCATTTAAGACCCGACCCAATTAGAGCCGACCCGACCCAATTGCCACCCCTACACTACGTCAGTTAGTTTCAGAGTCAGATGGCTTTGATATATAACTGCAACGAAGATGTTGCGGCGGCATCATTCATTAGTGGGTTGCAGGTCACCTACTCTTTTTACAAGCACTTGGTGAAATACAAAGTCACCAAGATGAGGAACATTCTCTTCCAGGTTCACAAGTACATCCATATTGAAGATGCGACCTAGAACGTAACTAACCGCTCTCTTAAGGACGGTGAGGGGGAAAAGCCGAAGCCACAAACTTGCTGCACTCAAAAAGAGCCAGAATTGGGCTTCTAGTGCCATCAATAAAAAGCCCTCTCGGAGCCAGTAAAGGCCAACGGAGAAGAAGAGGAGCTCACACCATTCAAAATCTATGTCAACCACGTCTGCAACGCCATCAAGGACCAATCTTGGATGAGGCACTCAAGGATGCTGCCGCCTAACCCGAAAGCTCCAGGGACTAAAGATTACTGCGCCTTTCATGACGGGATGGGCCACTGAACCGTCGATTGTCGGTACTTTTGGAAACAACTCCAGGAGCTAGTAAATCGGAGATATTTCAAAAAGTTCATTCTCGACCCCGGGCAGCCGTTAGAGGCCAGGGTGCAGAGAGATGTCCCCGACACTTCATGACCATAGGGTCATGCGACTCAAGCCCTCATCCACTATTGGCAAGTAAATGCCATCTTTGGCACCTTCCCGATAGAGGGCACCAACGCGAGAGAGGGGGCCATTTACGTTAACATGGCTCGTCGGGATGGTCCTAACAGACCTACCCTCGATCTCGAGTAAGTCGATCACCTTCTCCGACGCATATGCCCATACTGTTCTTCTCGCACGACGATGCTCTGGTTGTTACCATGCACATTGGGAATTGCCACGTGTCCAAGATCCTCGTTGACGCCGAGAGCAGCGTCTAACATCTTGTATGGGGGCGCCCTAGACATGATGGAGGACACCCCGGAGATGGCCCGGGCTATGATCAACCCGCAAACCCGGTTTATCTATACGGGTTTGACGGTAATGAGATTTACTTGCTTGACAGGGTCTTACTCCCGGTTCGGGCAGACCCATACAATGTCATCACGAAGTTTTACATGGTCGACGTGGAATTCCCCACACAACGCTATTCTCGGGAGGCCTTGGATCCACATGATGAAGGCCATCCTATGAGCTACCACCATCTTCTGTAGTATCCCACTCCGTAGGAACCACGGACATACGGGGGACCAAGCAATGTCCCACACCATCAGCGCAATTGCTAAGAAGTAGGGTTGGATGCCGCATGTTGCCAAAGCGTCCACATACGGTGATTCCCCTGCGGGGAAGATGTAAAAACGGATTGCTGATCAATAGCAATCGCAAAAGGTGAAAGTCAAGACTCTGACCCCGTCGATGAGTCGGGAAATCCAGACAAGTCGGAAGAGGAAGCTGAACTATTTCATGCGTACCTCTGCATCCGGAACAAGCTTTCTGGATTGAGACGAGGCTTCCCGCTGACGAGAAGGTTATGTTCAAGCAATTTCTCTCTAGCAATCTGGACTTGTTCGCGTAGGCTCCCACCGGGCCTTGACCCCGCAATCATCTGCCACCGACTTGCCATCATTCTCGAGGACAAGCCCGAGGAAGATGAATGAGGAGAGGAGCAAAGCTCTCAGTGACGAGGTCGACTGACTATTCTGAGCCGGCTTCATCCGAGAAACGTTCTACCCAGACTGGCTCGCCAATCCAGTCCTCGTAAAGAAGAATGACAAGTGGAGAGTGTGCATCGACTTCACTAAGCTCAATGAAGCTTGCCTTAAAGTTAGCTTCCCTCTTCCGAAGATAGACTAGCGCATGAGGCCACGGTAGGGTATGAGCTACTTAGTTTCATGGATGCCTATTCGGGCTATAATCAGATCCAAAGTACCCAGCATATAAGAACAAGACCGCTTTCACTATTGGTTGGGGAATTTTCTGCTATAAGGTTGTGCCCCTTCGGACTAAAGAACGTCGGAGCCACCTTCTAGCGGATGGTCGACCAAATGTACAAAGATCTGATCAGGCGTACCATGGAGGTATACATCGACGACATGCTTGTGAAGAGCGTCCAACGTTCTGACCATCTCCGCCATCTGAGTGAAGTGTTTGATCTCCTCCAGAAGTACCAGGTGAAGTTAAACCCGGAGAAATGCACCTTCGGAGCGGCTTTCGGGAAGTTCTTAGGGTATCTGGTCACTCAGTGGGATATAGAGGTTAACCCGATCAGATATCCGCGATCCTAAACATGAAGTCACTGACGTGCGTCAAGGAGGTACAAATGCTAATTAGGCGCTTCACAGCTCTTAACAGGTTCCTCAGCCGATCCATATATAAATGTCAATCATTCTTTAAAGCCTTGAAGAAAAATAGAGCAGACTTCTGCTGAGATGAAGAACGCGAGGCCGCATTGCAAGAACTGAAGAGATACTTGACCTCTCCCCGACTTCTGTCCAAGCTTGTCACCGGGGAGACAATGTCCCTCTATCTCCCTGTGTCAGAGTCCGCTGTGAGCGGGGCTCTGGTTCGTGAGGATGAAGGCATTCAAAAATCAGTGTATTACGTCAGCACGTCGCTGACCGGAGCCCAGAACAGGTATCAGAGGAGGGAAAAATTGGCTCTCTTCGTCACGTCGAGGAAGCTGAGACATTACTTCCAATTCTTTCTGATTATCATATTGATGGAGCATTTTCTGCGGAGCATCATCGAAAACTTGGAAGCCACTGGGCGGATAGCTAAATGGGCGGCGGAGCTGAACCCATACGATGTCAATATGGGCCTAGGACGATGATTAAGGGGCAAGTCCTGGCAGACTTAATCGCAGAGTTCACCTAAGGAGCTCCGTCACAAAGTGACTCGCGAGAAGGTTGTATTCTTAACGACAGAAAGGATCGAGTGAGATCAGAATGCTGCTTAGCTACGCTTGGCTCAGGATCAGTAGAAGGAAAGTCGACAACAAATATGCATTATCGCCTACCAACAACAGATCCAAGTCTCACACCACAGGAAAGTGAAACCCCACGAGTTTCAAGTTGGCGATTTGATCCTGAAGCGCGTTATCCAGAGTACTCAGGAAACGAATGTTTGGAAGCTCGGACCAAATTGGGAGGGCCCATACATGATAATCACCACCAAAGAGTCATACACACTGGCTGGTCAAGACGGGAAGATACTTGAGAAGCAATGAAATGAATTTCATACATAAAATGATATTGTATGAAATTCAAGTACATTCAATGAAAAGATCAACTATGACCTCACCTTTCTCAATAAGCAATTTAGTAGCGTCCAAAGTCCTTCCTTTGACCGCTTCCCTGTTGGCCCGTCTCGGGCTCACTCCGACATTCCTACCGATGGCCTACTTCATGGTTACCACCCACAATGTACGCTCTCCTCTCTCGAGATACGATGACACTCCTAATGGTCAAGCTAGACTCACGATGGACGCTCTTCTGAAAGACGGAGACGCTCTTAATGATTAAACTTGACCCACAATGGACGCTCTCCTGAAAGATAGAGATGCTCCTACGGTGGACATTCTCCTGAAAGATGAAAACGCTCATAACGGTTAAATTCGACCCACGATGTACGCTCTCAAAGATGGAGACGCTCTTAACGGTCAAACTCAACCCACGATAGACGCTCTCTTAAAAGGCGGAGACGCTTGTAACGGTCAAACTCGACCCACGATAAACGCTCTCCTGAAATATGAAAACGCTCCTAATGGTCAAACAGGACTTACAATGGATGTTCTCCTGAAAGGCGAAAGCATTTCAGGCGTCACTCATATATCGGGCCCTCACTCTGAAAGTTCAGCTTTTACATACTCTCTTGAAAAATGAAAGTTTCCTTGATGGCTCTGACAGTTCAGCCCACATGGAGACTCCTAAAAGATGGAAGCGCTCCTAGCGGCTGACTCCTATAACCCACATAGGATTCATCTGCAATGATCAACTAATGGCATTGCAATATGAGGCAAGCTCCCACAACTGTTAATTCTCACTCTCTCGTCCAACACAGTCAGACACTCGTGCAACATGAGTTCCAAGTGTCCTCTGGGGGCACTACCTCCCTAAGAACTTCAACATTGGAGGAATCCTTCGGGATAGTCGCCACTCCGAGGACTTTGACATTAGAGGTATCCTCCGGGATCATCGTCACTCTGAGGACTTCAATCTGGGAGGTCGAGTCACGGGACTACGGCTTCCCCGTTGCGCTGGGAGGGGCTTCCTGCTCGGCTGCGTCTCCTTCAGGATTAGAGCCTCCGCTCACAACTGCCATCGATAACCTAAGTCAGATACTCGTTCTGATAATGGCCTCTCCAGCCTCGACAATCTAAGTCAGACACTCATTCTGATAACGGTCCCAACGACTCTCTAAAATTGAGTCTTAGCGCAACACTTTGCAAATCTCAAGAAGTATACAACAACCAAGAACAAAACAGTACACAAATAATATTTTATTGATCAGTGGATACAAAGAATTTTGATACAATGCTGCACAAAAAAATACAATCAGGGGAGCTGGGCCACATCAGCGCCTTCGCCTTGAACTCCCTGTGCCACCCTGAGTGCACTCCCGCCGCGACTCAAAGCGCAAGTCTTGAAATTCTTGCCAATACCTCTGGTTACGGTCATTTAAATCCACCACCTATGCTCTCAAGTCTTCTGCATCGTGCTCACGTTGGTTGAAGCTCACCTTCAGTTCCCGAATCTTGCCACGAAACTCGAGCTTCTCCATGACCTCTTGATCCGGCTGCATCTGGAGAGAGTCGGTTTCCTTTGTCTTCTCGCCGATAGCCTCACATAAGGAGACATATTCTCTCTCCTTTAGCTTCTCTAGCCTAGCCAGAAGGCCCTCAGTTAGCTCGAGCTTTTCCTTTGCAGGCGCTTTACAGTCTCGTACAACTCCACCTGCTGGACTAGCTCCCCAACCTCTTGATCCTCTTGGAAAGTCGATCATCGAGGTCACTGACCTTGGGTTGATGGCATGTCAACTTGCGGTCCAGCTGAAAAATCAAAAGGTCGTGCAACCTGAACTTCAGGTGCAAAGGCAACGCGGACATCGAGCGGAAGCGACCTTTTGCCACCCTCTTTCGTCGGGCATGCAAGTAGCTCAGCAAGGACCCGAGGTCCTTCCTTAGGCCCAGGTCAGACACTCCTTCGTCTTGATTCCCAAAGTCGCTTAGGGAGTCATTGGAGTCGAAGCTGTTTAGGCTCTCCACAGGCCTCTCAATGAGCTCGATGGTTGAGGATCCACTGCCCAGAGAGCCATAAAGTCTGGGAACCTCAGGCATGGAGACACCAGCCTCATCGGCAACCCGAATGGGTCCACTTGGCGCGGGGGGAGTCCACTAGCATCAAGGCATTCTCTGGGGAGAAGGAGGTTGCACCCTCAACAGTCTCACTTCGCTACAATCAATAACGTGACATCAATACAGAAAGCAATGGAAAATTAAGAGACACAAGGATACTCAACAAAATTTTCATTAACAGAATAAAAAATTGCAATACACAGGCGACAAGATTGAGGTCACTCAAGCACTCACAGCGTCTTGATGCGCCTCAACAACTCCGGAGCTCGGATCCGTCTCGCGGTCTTGAGGAGGCATCTTGGCGCTTTGCTCAACAAGAGAGCTCCTGACGTCGAAGGGATACCTCGATATTTTACCTTGCCTCCTATCATCGTACCCGTCCCGGTATTTCAGAAGTTTGAAGGTTTGACTTGCTTCCGTAGCCTCTCGACGTCTTCATTAGCCTGCCTCTCGGCCTCTTCCCACTTAGAGATCGCCTGTTGCAGATCAAGCAGGAGTCCTGTTTCTCCTCCTGGAACACAGACCTCAAAAGTTGCCTCCTACCATGAGTTCGAAGTCGCTCATAAAGGTCGGGAAGACAAACCAAAAACCAACGGAGAGGGTAAAATATAAGCATGCAATACTAGTCTGTAAAGTAGATGAAAGAAAATGCCTAAAGCAAATATTTACATGTCCATGCACATCCGTGCACATCATGCATGCACGACCAAATCCGAATGACACCAAAAGTATCACTCACACGTAATAAACAATAAATATAATACTGGTCATATTAGGTCTGCCTCAACGACACCAAGAAAACCTCCGCACAAATCACTGCTAAGTATTTTTCGTAGCATGCATGTCACAACCTCAGTCTGGGAAAACCAGTGACCTTCAACTCTATCACTTGCCTTATCATTAGACGATCGAAGACAATTATAATTAAAGTATTAAAGTTTAGTACTCAAATCTAACCAAAGAAAAAATACTATCCATAAATATATTATGGATATCTAACATAAATACTAACTACGCACGTCTCTGTACGTGCCTAACACTACTCACATTGACTATCACCAAAACAAGACATGCACACTACATGTGTCTAATACACGTGTATACTACTCAGGTCTACGTCACGGCTAAATTATATGATTCTAGCGCACAACTAAACTATACATGTCTAGTACATAGGTATAACTCAAGTCTAGCACACGACTGAATAATATGGGTCTAGAATTCAACTAAAACTAAACATGTTTGGTATACATATAAATCAATCATGTGTCTAAAACACAATCTAACCAATCACAGGTCTAACACTCTTTAACCAATACTCGCGTCCAGTACACGTGTTAGACTACAAGTTCATCTAGAAAGGGTCGCTACCCAGCTATCTCACATGACTTACATCTTAATTAATATCATACATTCATCCTCAAATGTATCAATGTTAAGCTTATCTATAAATTAGTCAAATTTATCCTCTAATAATCATCATTTCAGGTGTCTAATAGGACACACACTAACTGCTATAGGCTACGACACTCGCTCTATGAGGACCGTCATAATATATCTTAAAATAACTATGATCAGAGCACAACGCCTAATCCGATTCAAACTAATCACGAAAGGTAATATATGAATAAGAAACAAACATGTCCGTGCATGCGAATTGCACACGACAAGTCAACAACTATACCACCAATAAAAAATGTTATAAACGACGCCCTCAACGGTGATGCAACCATAAATAGTTTAACGAGATATTCATTTTCTGACATAGCTGGTGTGCTATGCGACGTCACCCCAACAGCGATGTAGCCATAAATAGAGTAATGAGAGATTCATCTCTCGACATAGTTGGCGTGCTTTGCGATGTTGCCCCCAACGGCGTTTGCAACCATAAATAGCGTAATGAGAGAATTTTCTCCCGACATGGCTGGCGTGCTATGTGACGTCGCTCCCAACAGCGATGCCACCATAAATTCTTACTGAAAGTAAATCACAAGTGTTCACGACATACACAGTAGATACACGTACGCTAGGCATATGCTATATCAGTCCCGTAAAGGCACACCGGGTCCGTATTATGAGTGTCGACTCGTAACCTACACACACCTCAACAAATCAAGAAAAAAGAAATCATTCAAACATCAATTTGAAACCTATTAGGTTCTCACTATCGTTATGGATCAATATCGATCTCAAATCAGTATACATAGGCTCAAACCAATCATCATGATTTAGAAAAGTTTCTAACATGATAAAAAATCACATTTTTTATTATCTCTCTTTCTAGATCTCATAAAAATCACATTTTTATGAATCAAATAAACTAAATCTTCATAAAATGTTCAAACTACTAATCATGTGATACCCATATATTAATTTTGATTCAACCCAAACATGCTAACTAATAAAAAAATTTCATATTTTTATTAATCACAATTCTAGATCTCATAAAAATTATATTTTTATGAATCCAATCAATTCGATATTCATGTGGATATAAGCTTCTAATCAAGTAAATAACATATATTTAATTTAAATCAATCCAAACATGCTAACATGATAAAAATCATATTTTAATTAATGAACTAAATAATGAATATCTAGATCTGATAAAAATCATATTTTTACTAATCAAATTCAATTCAAATTTAAATATATGATAGCTATTATACTGAACATGAATCCTAATAATCTTAGCAAGATTCAAACACTTTAACATACAAAAATCACATTTTATTATCATGGCTAAAATAAAAATATCTTTTTTATTACCTAAGCTTTGAATTAATGGAGAGAAGCAAGTTAAGATCAAGAACTTGCCTTTGTAGGCATGAAGGAAAAGGATTTGATGATAAATACTTGAGGGAGAGAACTATGATCATCTCCTTCATCTTCTCCTTCTTTCTTTTCTCTCTTCTTTTCTCTTCCTTTTTTTTTCTTGGCTGGCCACATAATGGGGAGGGGGAGGATAAGAGGGAATGAATGGAAGGGAAAGAGAGGATAATAGAGGGAAGAAATTTTTCTTTTGAAAAAGAGAGAACCAATTTGATTTTTTCCTCTTTCAATCATGTCATACAATTAATCATACCTAATACATACCATCTCATCATGGTGACGTACCATGCCGCCTCATCATGAGGGGCCCACCAAACATTAAGTGAATTAAATAATTATCTATTTAATTATTTTTTAATTAAAACTGAAATTAATATAGTATTAAAAATCAAAAAATTTTCCGAGTGTTACGTTGTGGAACCTTTCTCTCTCTAAATAATTGTTATTTGGGAATTTGGACATTTGTAGTATTTTTTTTTGAAACCAATGATATTTCGTGGTAGTTTTGAGAAATAGGGTAAGTATTTTGTAGAATATGAATAATGTATTTGGAAATTTATATTGTATCAATGTATAATTTGAAAATATGAGTAATTTAAAAAATACTTTTAGTTTTACTCTCTTTAAATTTTAATTAATTATCAAATACTTAGCTGTGAATAAAACTTTACATCATTCAGTATTGAAGTTTTCCCCATAATAAAGATTAATATGTGTGTTTGTGTGTAAAACAAAAAAAAAGTGGTAAAAATGTTTATAAAAGAGGTAGATTTGTGAAGGAAAAAATGGTAAGGAAATTGTGACGGGAGATACTGGTATAAAAGAAGAGAAAAGGAAAGATGGAACAGGAGGCAGGGAGAGTGGTGCTGCGATAGTAGCCCAAAAAGGAAATGATAAAAATGAAAAGAACACGAGATTAAAGTAGGAATAGAAATGAGAAAAGATAAGTCGAGATCTGTAGTAGTAAAATGAGTGGAGTCGAGAAGAAATAAGTCTTAGAGGAATAAAAGGAAAAGATGTTACATAGGTAATGTTAAGGAATGGACAGGAAGGAAGAAGAAGGCGCTGGTAATGATAATGGAGGTGAAGGAAAAGGTGGATGATGTGATGTTGGTGGAGAAGGTGGTAGATACTCGTTTTAATTACTTCACGTGATAATGATGTTTTATATTTTATTTTCCATTGGTATGAACTGTTTTATTAGGCCAATAACAAACGATGATTTTTATACTTAAAAATAAGAGTAAAGATAAAAATTATGACATTTATTTAATTTGTATTTCCCTAAAATTTGAATTCTCTAGATATTTTTTCTCTTGAGGGTAATGAAGAAGATGAAGACATGTATTACACATTTTTTAAGTTGTATTTATTTTTAATTATTGGCTATTATTTATTTTTAGTTTCTATTTCCCATCTTTTTTTAAACCTTTTCACCTTCTTTCTATAAATAAATAGATTTGATAATTCGGGTTAGTATTGATTCTTTCTTTTCTTAATTAACTTTTATTTATCAGATAATTTAAAAAAATCAATGTCTATCTCCAAGTTTCAAGAAAAAAAGAAAAGAAAAAATGATTCAATCTTTTACATGACATATGAAAAAAAAGAAGAGAAAGTGACATTGAGAGAGTGAGATATGTGTTGCAAAAACAAAAGGTATGAACTATTGCATTAGGGAAGGTAGAAATGGAGATGAAATTAGAGAAACACGGATGGTTTTTTTCTTTCTTTATTTTTGGGTTCTTTTTTTTTGTTTTTGTGGGGGGGGGGGGGGGTGGTGGTGGAGAGGGAGAGATGATTGCAAATTGTATTTCATGTTGATAATGTTCACCATGAGCAACAAAGTTCCAAATATGTCAATTACAAGAACAGATATAGACTATATAATTTTGTAATATCTATTTGTAATAACTTTATTTCATATTACTTATAAATGATATTCAAGACTGGATTCAATCTAACTCCTTAAAAGTATTTTTCTTCATATATTTTTCCCTTATCATTTTTACAACACACATTATCAATTCTAAATCTTATTTATTAGTAAGCCATGAACAAAAATATTATTTATAAAATATTGTAATGTAACCGAACTACATCCTTTCCTAGGCTTACATAAATAATTATTTCAGGTTTCCCACTTGTAAAGTCTAAAGAATAGAGGATCCTTTCAACAATCAAGAATTTTGTGTCTCTCTTATATTTTAGAACAATACCCTTAGTTTAAAACTAACGGGGAAGATGGGCGAGGACTATAAAGTTGATTTAAGTCAAGACATTCAAATGATATAGTTAAGTGATGTAGTTTTAAAGATATAAATATGAAACAAATATGCATAACATATCAAGCTCCTTATTGAGCCTCGACAATCAAGTTCGAGCCCGTTGTGATAGTGAGATGGCATGCCCCATATTAGAGGTGGCTCCCTTATTTATATAGTTTAGGAAAAATACATTATTAACAAAAAGATCCTAATATTAATATTAAATAAAAATCTTTATTACTTTAATACTTCTTTTTAAGCTAGAGTATAGATGTTAACTGTGTCCAGCTTGCTATAAAGAAAAGAAAAACTCTCTAGACAAAACTTTAACCTCTATGTTGTTTGCGTCACTGTGATCGATAAAGTGAGAGTTAACTTCAATTGCTTCATCCTTGTGAAAAACAAGATTGTTAGCACACCCATCTGACAAAGAAGAGATTGAGTCCACATCATCTCACATATAGTATGATCCATGGACATGCACTCTACGTCAACACTAGGATGCACAATTACACCATGTTTCTTTACCATCATAATAGATTACCTGTAACAAATATGCAATAAGCACTAACAAAGCTCCTATTAGGAGCATTTCTAGCTCAATGCGTATCAAAATGACCTGCAATATCTAAATGAGAAGAGGATCGATTATATAATCCTTTACGAGAGAACCCTTGAGATACCTGCAAGACACGACGTGCAGACAAGGATTTTGCACGTGCTAACTCAAATTACCTGCATCAAAGATGGTCAACAAGACACTCTCCCAAATGTTAATCAAAATTAATATTTTGATTGATAGGAATGTCATTGTCAATAGATTTAGATACTGACATACCCATTTCTTCAAGAAATAATAAGATACTTCTATTGAGGGTAAGAGGTGACGGAACAGGTGCTGGAGAGGTCATGGTGGCTGTTGGGGGCGTGTTAGTTTCGAGGGATGTGTGGAGGGTGGGGGTGCCAGGTTTTGGAGGCGGGTGGTCAGTATCCAGAGAAAAGAAAGGAAGAAGAAACAAAGAAGGAAAAAAAAGAAACAAAAAAAAAAATAAAGTTGAAGTAAGAAAGGAAGGGAAAAAAAAGGCAAATGAACCAAAAAGAAGAAGAAGAAAGAAGGCGTCGGTGCGTTGATTGGTGGTGGAGAGAGGATTCCTAATATTATATTGATATCATGTTATAATAGAAACAGGTTGCTATGCCCCAAACTGATGGTATCTTCCTTATTTATATGGCTTAGGAAACATAATAATTATATAAGAGACTCTTATACTAATATTACATAAAAAATCTTTAGTACTCTAATAGAGCCCAAGCAAGGCCGAACACTTGCTCATGTTGTTTAATTATTTAGTTGACCAAAAGTTCATTGAACCTTGGCTCATTTAGTTTTATCCATCTTGAAAAAGCTTTTACCCAGTCAATCCTAAACCGTGCTTCGAGCTTTTCTAGTTTTTTTTCTTTATAACCTTCCTCGGAAGTGAAAACATTTGAGGAGGAATACAATATAATAACTTAGATATTTAATTTATTCTTAGTTCTAGGACATTTATACTAGCGATTTAAATAAGTCAATATTAACATTAATTAAGTCAGCAAATGAGCTAAGCTCAAACACAAGGTTAAACTGGGCCTAAACGAGCTCTATATGAGCCGAGCTCGAACATGGAATGAGCGCGAACTGGTGTTCATATTTGTTCCTTTAGTGTATCGAACATGGATTTTGTGTCCAAGCTTGTTACCTTTAGTTGTCAAAGGAACGCAAACGAGCTTTTGCTGAGCCAAAACCGAGCCATACTTGAGCTTTCCAAGCTTTTTACAGCGCTAACTACGACAATCTATATAATCGCGAAAGGTTAATATCGCCGTAGTACCTACACAATCAATGAATCAACCATCTTCTCTCTAATCGAGATTTCAATATGTTTGCCTCTCACTTGGTCAATTGAAACACTTGTGAAATATGGAGTTATAAGGGATTTTGGAACACATGTTGACAAATGATAATGCAGCATTCATAGAAAGTGCTTATGAATAGTATAAAATCATTATAATACTTGTTGATATGTAATAAATTATGTTTGCTGTGGACTAATTGTATATTTGTATTTCATTTCTGTTGCAGGAACTTAGTAAACATGTGTACTTTATGAAACAAACTGTGGGTAATGCATGTGGAACAATTGGTATTCTTCATGCTATAGGAAATGCAATGTCAGAAATCAAGCTGGGTGAGTTTGTAACATGTGATGCTATTTTTGTTTTATATGAAACTCTTTTCAGCATCTATTGTTCCCTATTGATGTCAGCTGTACTCTCTGAATCTATTGCAACATCTTTTAGTGTCTACATAAATGTGTCAAGATCTTATAATTCACCCTCTGACCATATGAGGCCTCTTTGATCTAAGTCAATCAATGAATCAGAATCTGCTTCGTATCTTGCGATCCATGGAAAGACTTTGTGGTTAAGGTTGTGGATCTTGCTATTTTATTGATCTTATGGTGCTATTGAAGTTAGGTCGTTAGCTAATGTAGATCTTTCTTTAGGCCTTAAAACTTTAAGAAGAAAAATCTGAAAACAGATAAAGCGGAACGTGACCTTTATTCTTTCGTGCTGGTAGAGAATCTAATCGTTCTTCTATCATCTATTATCCAAAACTTGCATCTATAATTTACATTGTTGTCTATTGGGGATGTTCAAAGCGTTGTAAAATCATTTGAATTTTTTTATTTGTCAATTCTCTTTAACTTTTTTCTTTGTTTATTTTTAAAGCCATGTTGAGAAGGAGGTATTAGTTGAGGTAGCAAAGCAAATAAAGTTGTGAGGAAACCAAGGAAGGGAGGCATCCGCCGACGATTTCATTTTGTTTTGAAGGAGTGCAATTGAAATCTGCAACTTAAGGGCAGGATGGGCGAAATAAGTTAGCTAAACGGTTCTGATTAGGACCCATTGACATTTAACCTGTTGACATTACCACCAGGCTAAATCCGTTACCGCTTGGGTTTAACTTAATGTGAATAACATTAAGTTTTTAACCTCTTAACATCACTACTGGACCCGAACCCGCGCAGATTTGTTTATAGTCAATTTGACCCAAATTTGTTACCCATTTTAACTTAATGTGGTACTTTTACACTTAACGCCTTAATATCCCAAATGCCTTAACTATTTGGTAAAACTTGCATATACAGCATGTGTAAGAAATTCAAACCAATATCTTAAGATTTATACATAAATTCTGCTTAGAAAATTAAATTTTACCCATAAAACTTATTGTTTACAAGCACTAGCATATATAATGGAAAGCATAAATTGTACATATGTCTATGATTTTAATTGAAACCGAAGCAGAAACTTTGGCCTAAGCTTATTGAAACTATCAAAATGAGGTGAAACCAAAACTTCGAGAAGGGACTGAAACCGAGTTTTCAAACTGGAGGAAATTCAATTTTTTTTGCAATATTTAAGGTGCTTAATTTTTTCTTTTATTATTGTTATAATTATAATGCAAATCAAAGAGGATATTATGATCAAGGATACTGTATCCGTGATTCAATCTACGATCTAATGTGACCATTTGGGAATTCAATTTATGATGCTCGATTCTCACAACATTGCTCATAGCTCCCTAGATAGAGTATTATATGGAAATTTGCAAGGATAAGTATGTGTAAATTATATACAGTATTTAAATACTCAATCACCAAGGACAAAAGCGACGTTGTAGTAAACCATGTACAGTAGAACCCTCTAAATTAATATTCTTGGGACCCGCTCTTTAGTATTAATTTAGAGGGCTTATTAATATGAAGGATTTTACCTTGTAAATTATTATTTTGTCTTAGAAAATCATACTGTTTAATGTTTCACGTCCTTCAAACTCCTCTAATGGCTCTATAACATTTAATCTTCTTAAAAATCTCACTTTGGTTGGTACGCTCTTAAAAAATCTCTTGCAAATATATCATCTACTTAGTGAATTAGAACAACAAATTCAAAATTTCACTATAGAAATTCTATGGATATCAATCATACTTAACCATCCGGCGAAAGAAGTGTGTTACACTTCAACTGAACATGATATCATCAATGATATCACAAGGCATGATAATGATGGTCTGGTGGAGATGGATGATGATGACGACTATAGTCATGAGGTACCTAAAATTTTTACAAGTAAGACTGTTGAAATGTTAAATTTAATTGAAATTTTTTGGCTACAATAAGAAGGTGATCACAATAACTTCTTGAGGACAATTCAAAAGATGAAGGATGAAGTCAAAAATATTAAATATGGTGGCCTTGCGCAAACTAGCATCTTGAAGTACTTTTCTAGTTCTTAAATATTGTATATAATATATTTGTATTTTTATGAAATTATTAAGTTATGCGACAGTCGGGACCAAAATTTTACACTACGTTTCAAAAAGAAATATTAATTATTACAATAGAGTGGTTTATTATTTTTTACACTGGCCTAAGTCGGGACTGGAATTTTTTTATTAATTTAGAGAAGTTATTAATTTAGAGGAGATTAATTTATAGGGGTTCTGCTATATATAAAGAGAAGATAATTGGCATGAATAGGTCCCAAATTGTGACGATAGGTGACACAGGTCATGTTTGAATGTTCATGAGGGATTTCTTCCATCTGTTGTTATCTGCACCTTTTCTCCTTTAGTATGGCTAAACCCACTAGTGACCTGCTCCTCATTAGGGGTGCAACTTGGAAAACTCGATTAGACTTGGTGCAGGATGACTCGGGTTGCACTGAAGATTATTTGAGTACATACTTGAATTTTCCTACTTAGGGTTGAGCAATTTGAGTGTGAACCAACTTGGATTCAAATTTTGGGTAAAAGACCGAGGAGACGGAGGCAAAGGTCGAGGTGGTGAGCGGACGTTAAAAGTGGAGGGAAGGGTCAGGGTGAGGGCGAAGATGACAAAGGAAGGGGCAAGAGGGTCTGGATGGAGGAAGCGGAGGGCGGTGTGGAAGCAATGAAGAAGAAGAGGGAGGAGGGGCGAGGGAATAGAAGGGGGGTTGGTGGGAGACGAAGAAGAAGAGGTGGAGGCAACCACGGTTAAGAGAAGACGGAAGGAGAGAGGAGATCAGTGGAGAGATGAAGAAGAGGAGGTGAAGAGGAGGCGACAAAAAAGAAGTGGAGGGGGTTGAATCGAAGACAAGACAGAAGATAACTTAAGTTAGGGTTAAGTCTGTAGATATCAGTCACGGTGGTTTGTTTACCTTACCACCATACTCGTACTCAACCCAACTATTAAATCGGGTTTTATTTATTTACTTTTTGTCCAAACCTTACCTGATTTGAGCTATAAGTGTCCAAACCAGGTAAAACTTGGTTGATGTGAGTAGGGTTGGGTAGAGCTCGCCGGACTTGCACACGTATCCTCAATCAGGATGGAACTCACAATAGTTCATAACATAATATTTAAATGAATAACTGAAAACTCCTGCTTTTCTTCTTTGCTATTTACTCTAAAAACTTTTTTTGTCCCTTTCCATTTAGTTCAGCAAGTAGGTGCTTCGACGATGTCTCATAAACTCTTAGCGGTTTAGGAACTCTAACGAGAGAGGTATAGATGGTCGTACTGTTGTTATGTCGAACAAAACCTTTAACTGGATTGCGAATGTTAGGTTTGAAAGAATAATGGAGAAAGTGCAATGCTCATAGGATGTGGTCAGTGGATTTTTGCTGTTCTTGCCACAAAAACATACGAGTTGGGTATCTTTTAAGGTAAACTGAAGAAAATTCACTTCGATAGGAGCTTAACTTTTGACAGTGTTTAGAGATGTCTGAATGTGTTATTTCAAAATTTAAGAATTTGTACATGGATCTAACAAAATGTAAACATACCAGGAAAAGATCTAAGCTTATGTATCTTTGATGGGGATTCCATTCCTCTATGGCCTTCATCTTCTCATTGTCCACGAAAAAATGGCCCCTCTATTGATCCGATGTACAAGGAACAAGATTGATTGTTGAGCAAAGAGCACTTCTTCTTGATACCTTGCCATAGTCCCATTGTCCACTGCTATGCATAAACGGTCATCTAGTACGTCACCGATCAGGTCTAATTCTGGATGGAGTTGATTTGATTAGCTCTTTTTTCTCATGGAATTATAACCATCAATGTTTTGTGAAAATGAATGTTTCATTGGATTCTACATTTTGGATCTTTGTTGATTTGTTGCTCCATGCCGCTCAGAAAACCTTAGAAACCAATGTTA
>JAVJIF010020399.1:0-81731 GCA_038442645.1 Agave tequilana | reverse complement strand
AACATGTTTGAGCTTCAAATTCATATCTTTTCAAGTTTTTCAAAGTTTTGAAAAATCAAAGGAAAAACAAGTTTTGGGAAATATAAGTTTTGTTCTTCTAGCTTCTATATCATCAAAGAAGTTTTTCCAATTATTTTCTAAAGAGATTCATTTCCAAAATCTTTTTTTTCTCACAAGCTCGAGTATCATTGCAAAATCTATCCGAGGATCTTGTATTGTGAGTTTTTGGTTTGTGCTCACCAAGGATTGTGTAACACCCGTTCCTGGAATACGTATGTAGATACGTATTCTGATTTTTCTAACATATTTTTTTTTTGATTTATCTTGTATTTATTTTTATTTTATGATTATTGGTGTGATTGTTTTGTATTGGATTTGGATTTGTGGACTCGGAGACAGCCCTAGTCTGAAACCGGGGGCCCGAACCTAGTGCTTCGCTTGATTTGGCCTTTCTGCTAATCCGATTTGACCGATTTTAGTTTTAAACATCGTCTTCCAATATTTTAGATTTTTCATGATTTTCTGGAATTTTCAGAATTATTTGCAAAATCTCTAAAACTGGTGTCGGTCGGTATCGCTGACTGATTCCAGGATTTTTAGCCTTCAAATGGGATTGAATTTTCAAAACGGCTTTCACAGTATATCTTAGAATATCATTTCTAGCTAAAAACATTTTTTTGGGATTTTTCAAAATTTATCAAAATTTGACCGATCCTGGTGTCGGCCGGTATCGCCGGAAGATTCCAGGATTTTTATTTTGAAAACTACATTATATTTTTTAAATCCGATTTCACCAAAAATCTTAGAATAATATTTGCTATTTTTGAGAATTTTTCAAAAGGATTCTAAAACAGTCAAATTTCGCCTTATTAAAATAATAATATTTTAGTACCGGTCTTGACTTTCCGTACTTTTTCCTTCTCTACCCTACTACTTATACTTTCAGAAATTATAATAAATAAAATACTTAATAATAAAAAAAATTTTAAACTATTTATCTTATTTTATTTTATTTATTTTATTAAATCCTTTCCCTTTTTGACTTTTTCCTTTTCTTCTTCTTTTTTTATTCTTCTCCTTCACCCACTCCTATCTTTTCTTCACCAACGCAGCAAGGGAGAACGCAGGGCATGGGCTGTGAACAGTGATCAACCACCATTTCACCATCTTCATTTACTCCTCTCCTTCTCTATTAAATCACACCAATTCATACATTCATTTTTCAAAAACAAAAAAATCCAAAACAAATCAAATAAAACAACTTCATCTTCAACCTCCAACACTCAACTCATGCATCCCCACTCCACCGCCGCTCCACCACCGCCGCCGCCGCCTCCGGCGCCGCCTAGCCGCCGCCCCCGCATCCCCCAACACCCCACAATACTCCTCCACCATCAACAACCCCAAATTCCTCCTCCTCCTCCAATTTCCCAAAAATCACATACCCACTTCAATTTCTCCAAATTCCCCCTCACAACCATCAAATCCTTCCCTCTAACTACTCCATCACCACCTCCTCCACCTCCTCTATCATCCCAACACCACCAAACACCACCACCACCACCACAACCACCACCACCACCACCATCACTTCCAACAACAAAACAACAACAACAACAACAAAGAAAACCCACACCCTTACCTCCTCTCCCGCGCGGGCGCCTCCCGCCTCCTCCCCGCCGGCGGCGACGGCGCCGCCGGCAGGCCGCCGGCGCCGGCGGTGGCCGGCCGGCCACCCCACCCTCCACCTTCCTTCTTCTTTTCCTTTCATTCATTTTTCTTCTTTCTTTCTTTCCTTTTTTCTTTTATCCCTTCCTAAATAAACCAAACCCCTCTTTCCTAAAATACCCCCACTCCTTTTCTATAAATTACTTCCCTCTACCCTCCTCCTTTAAATCCCTAATTATTTCAAATAACACCCCTTTCCCCCCTTTTTCTACAAATTTCTCTCCTCTCTCTCTCTCCTCTCTCATTCCCTCTCTAATAATTTTATAAATATTTATAATTATATATTTTAATATATATTGTGGGCTTGAGGTTACTCGGACGGTTCGCTGGTTACCGGATTTTAACTGGTATTTTACCCGGTTTCAGGCGAGTACAATTTCATTTTTGACATACCTCTATTTTATCATTATGCGAGTATTTTTAATACACTTAAAAATAAATGATCTTGCATTTTAAACCTAGAATTGATATATGGATATGTTAGCATGCTTAGCACCTGTTACCGTAAATTTAATACATGATACCATGCTATGTAAGTTAATATGTGATGTTGCACTCGGTATTTACCTGACCTTGGACATGTTATGCCTGATATGTGATTTAGGACACAGGCACTTGGCATTTACACCGGTACACGGTATTTACACCGACACTTGGCATGTTACACCAGGGATATGATTTTTGTCACCGCACTTGGTATTTTCACCGGCACACAATAATTGATACTGATATTGCCATGTTATATTTGGTACGGATACTTGACATGCTATATGTGATATGTGACACCTGATATTGATACTTGCCATACTATATTCGACATGTGATACCCGACCCCGATACTTATCTTGCTACCCTTATCACCTGACATTGGACACTGATACTTGATACTTGATGTCTGTTCTTGACATACGGTATATGCTATGCTTTCATGTGGTATAAATACCTGGACCTGACATTATGACTCTTGACCAGACATTACCACCCCTGATACCTGATTATATGACATATTCATGATTATCACTGTTACGGGGACATGACATGACTATTATATTATTACCATATATTTGGTACCCCTGAACTCCTGTATTCCTGTATACTTGAACCCCTGAAATAGGGAGGCTCCTGACATTACTCTTGATACTATACTCCTGTTGACCCCGTAATAGGATAACCATGAATATAAATTATTGTGAATACTCTGTGGACAAATTATAATAAATAGACAACTTACACCGGGATGGGGGAAACTGATGATTACCGATATAGTCTCCATGTTTATGATGGTCTTATAGTGTCGCGCGGCCATATACTTGGATCGACCTGGAGGCCACCAGGCGTTTCCGTGGGGTGTACTGGCACCCCTACTCCCCTGCCTGCCGGTTGTACCATAAGCCCCTAGGCTATTCCTGTGGGAGCGGTGACATCCTATTCCTGTTCGGGCGTACAATAAGTCCCGGTACCTAGCGGTACGTTCCGGCTCAGTACCGGATACTCCTGGACCGTTGTCCCGGCATGTACGGGACCCATTCTAAGCATGGTTCGTCGATCTTCATCAGTTTCCAATAACTTACTCCTCGGTCTGTATGCTGAGGTATGTGGGATAGGACACATACCGATTTATACAAATCAGATGAGTCTTAATAATTAATAATAACCTGCTCCTGATATTTGACCAGCTATACTCTTGACCTATACTGCCCACCACTTATACTTGTACTATCTCGTTAGATTATTTGGTTACTTCCATACTGTTACATTATTATACTGATGTGAAGGAAAAGACAGATTATATAGACTCAGATTACAGTGACGTGAGGCATAGGGTATATATATGAGGGTTTCCTTGTTTGGATTATTCCTTCGACGTACTAATCTCACTGATCGGTAATATGAGCTTATATAACTAATTTCCTGTAGTTACTTTACTCACTGTCTTATTTCATATTCTTACATGCTTATATCCACGATACACATTTCCTGTACACATGTATCTGTTATGCACGCCACCTGGCTTTATTGTATGTACTCGCTGGGGTTGCTAACAACCCTGGATTCTCATGTCCAGATTTTAGAGTCTGGATCACGGTGGCTTGACTGTAGCAGATCAGAGTGGCGCAGCGGAAGCTTGATTATACCGTAGTTCTTCCTCTCGGGTTTTCTCCTACTCGGCTCCCGAGGCCCCCTTGCTACTTGTGAGCACATTTCTATTTTTGTACATCACTTCATGTATTATGTACTTTTGTACTTCCTGGTAATGTAACATTCATGTAATGTTGTATTATTCTCTGTGATAACCATGTACTTGCGTTATTTTATGTTGGAATGTATATTACCACTGTGCTTCCGTCTCTGATTCTTGCCTGTACTAATGCTTAGCGTATATACGTGAGGGTATTTTCGACCTGCGTATATACGTCGCAGTGGCGTCTCCGTACCCTCCGGGCCGGGGCGCTACAGATTGTAAACTCCATTTTCTTTGCTTTGAGTAAGTGGCTTTATCCCTCTGATTGTACATGTATATTACATTATTTATTATTATTTTTTACATTTATCTTGTAATAAACTCTGCTATTTATATGTCTTAATTTCTAATTTGTGCAGATGATTATTAATAAAGAGAGAGAGAAGATAATATCAAATAAATACTAGTTAAATTGGATTTAAATTGACCTATTTGGTTAGCTTGAAAATCAATGAGGATATTGTCAAATGCAGAGCTCAAACAGAAAAATCAATTAAAATTAAGACATATCTACAAGAGGGGATCCACATGTTCAAAGTGTCGATCCAACGGCCTCAAAATTCTCGCGGAAACTCTAGAGTTTTCACGACAATCTTGAGTCTGTTGGTAGAGCAATTTTGCTCACATATTCACATGCGTTCCCACATTCTTGTTTTCCTATAAAAACCACCAAATTCAGAAGGCAAAAGAACGTAGAGAGGTGAGAGTTTAGGCTAGGTTTTATTTTTAGTTTAACTTAGGATTTTTTTATGTTAATTATTTTCTGTTTATTTGTAAACTTTGATTAGAGAAGAGATTCATGAGAGAATGAGAGGAAGAATTGTATTTAGAATGACACTGAAATATAATCTTCTTCATTTCTTTTTATCGTTTTTCAATTTAATCAAAGATTACTTTGTGTTTTCTTTTCCTTCTCATTTTTACTTTACCTTTTTGGTATTGATTGCAATCCAAATGAGTCAAATAGCACTGAAATAGCCTTGCCTTTGTGATTGCCACCATAGCTCATTACGGTGGGTTCTTAGCCTCAGTTTGTATCATTTCATTCTTGCTTCGTTTTGATGATGTAATGTGGATGGGACTCGAATCAACTCTTATGGGCTGGACGCTGATCGCCTTCTTAAGTTAAACTGTTGCTAACGATTCAAGGTACAGTAATCAGCCAAATAGGCAAGTAACTTTTATGTTCTTTCTTTTTTAATTTTTATTTCTAAATAACTTTTAACACTTTCTTTATTCTTTTGATTTTTTTCTCTTTTAACTTAGTTCTTCTCTTAACTTAAAACAACAACATTAACATTTTCTCCTTCTTATTTCTTTGATTTTTTTTCTTAACTTAGAACTCTTTTCTTTACTTTTATTTCAAAAACTAAGAAGAAACTATTTAACCAATTTTTAGTAAACTTAAAAAAATAATTAAACGCTTGCATCGCAGTCCCTCCTTGCAGATCACGACCCGCATAGACACTTGCTATAGCGGTAATATTGAGAAATTTTAGCACGTTTTAATCTTAATTCTGAACTTTATTTTTCTGTGCAGGTTTCACCTCGATCATTTTTGGCATCATTGTCAGGGAGGAAAGGTAGTTTTTTTTTTAAATTTACTTATCGGTTCATTTTTTCTTCTCTATTTTTGTGTGCAGGTGCAAATTACAAAAATCTAACAGTTGCAAAAGAATACATGTTGCCCTGTGCCTCTGCTCAAGAAATCAGAGCACATAGGCTCTCTAGATTGCCGCGAAAACATGACAGAAGTCACGTTTCCACAGCAATACAGTCGAATTACTGGCTGTGTTTTCTTTCAGGGTTGCTTCAGTGCAAACTAAAGGCTCTGCTGCTATTAATTTTCTCTTTTACTTAACACTACATACTGATTTTAAGTCAATAGTAACTGATTGGTTTTTAAAATTAAAAAACAGTTTAGACTTTGCATTCTAAAGCATTTGTCTAATTTTATTACATTTCATTATTATTGAAGAGTACTGGAGCAAAGGTAAGTGTGCATAGCATATAGTATAAGCACACGTATGAGTGATTTATTTTGCGTAAGTGATGCTTTCTGCTTGTACACTTGCACGAAAACGACTAAGGGCTTAATCTATAAACAAGATAAAGTAAGAAAGTCATTACCCTTCTGTAGCCCAAAATCATCTCCATTGCACTCACTAACTCAGCCTAATAAAACTGGATAGACTTTGGCCCTACGAATATCTAGGACTCAATAGGAGATTGACTTCGGGAGGAAGTTGTTAGAGTTTAACTCTGGTCAAATCGGTGTCTAAGGTTGGGGATTAAGAGATAAGATCCTCGAAAATCATTATTTTGGTATAATTAAGTCCCATTGCTCTGCACGGATACCTCCCACTGTATTTTGCCCTACCTGACCGATTAACTTGTAGTCAGGCTACAGCAATATACCTCTCCTGGACAATCAACCAGTTAGGAGTCGTTTAGGTCCAAGGTTTATCCTAACATTGACTAGATTTTTATTTTTTTTTGTTTATTTATTTGTTTGTTTGTTTTGATTTGTCTTTTTATGTGATATGAATCATAATTATAATTTTTTCCACATAAATGTAAATCTGTATTTCAACCTGACCTCTTTTAACTCGAATATTACCAATCCGATATTTTATAACTTTAACCAACCAAGTATGCATGATTATTTTTATCTTACCCAACATATGCCCCAACCCCCGTATTATGAACAAGATTGGAACAAACATCTTCAGTCTTCACCGAGTCAGTAGGGATATACATTCCTTATCAACCATCCTTCCAACATTTAGCTTCTTATATTCTTTTTTTAGAGCAACCACTTGAAGAAAAAACTGAGTTAGAAAAGGATGTAGAAGCCTTGCAAGAGTCTGAATGACAATTCTAAAACATGATGACACAATACTCTAAAAAAAATTTAAATCTAAGATCCTTACTTCAGTTTTCAAGTCTAACCATAACAAGAAGAACCTATTGACTTAGAAAAGAGTATGGAAGACATGATTCAGTCCTAAAATGATTTTACTCAGTTTATCAATAGGTTAGAAGTACAAATAAGTCAATTAATCAACACTTATGGGAAAGAGAAAACTCTCCTTTATCAATATTTGACCAATCCGGATATCTTTAACCTATTGATCTGGCCCAAGAGTCATGTTGTTTTGAGAACCATGATTCAATTTTATCACAACATCTTGAACTTGACTAATACCAAACTCTTGGCAAATTATCAAGTTTTCACTTCAATTAAATTGAACTTGAATGTGAATCTTGATCCCCAATTTTGTGATTCAGTTTCAATTTTTGAATCTATATTGACTCTGGCATCCTTACCTGATTTGGACCATATTCTTGAGCTAACATTGATTCCCGTATTTATAAATTTTGAAATTGAATCACCAATCTTGCAAAGTCACATTTCATTGATAGATCATGAATATGAGCTTCAATTCTTTGATTTGGACCCAACTTTTGAACCTAATCTGACTCTTAACCTAAATTTGATTTAAACCAACTTTTTGAGTCAGTTTTGGTTCTCATACCCTTCATTTTTTAGCCTAAATCAATTATTTTACCGAATCACATTTCATTATTGGACCAAGGTGTTGAACAATATAACTCTGAGATGATATTCCAAGATTGTTCATATAAAGGGATGATTTTCATGTTAGGATCTTTCATGATCCTAGTCAAATTGGGGCTAATAATAATGTTAAAGGATTAGAGGTCAAAGGTGGGTTATATCAAACTCCACAAAAATTGGATTGGGTAGCAATGCTTGCACCAATCTGACCGCCACCAGAATCACCACCTTGGGGTAACATTTTTCTTTCTCTTTCTTCTTTTTCATGCATATATTTATTCATTCATACATTTAGGACAATGAGACAAGTGTGGGGTAAAGTTTCACTAACATAGATTTTTTTTCATCCTTTTATAATATTTATATAAAAAAATTCTTTCTTTAAAAAAACTTTTTGAAGAGAGAAACAATATTTTGACCTATTTTTTGTAAGAAATTAAGTTAATTTAGGAATAGTGGAATCTTAATTAGGATTTCTTAATACTTGGTCCAAATAAGAGCATTTGTTTGATTTTTAGGTTAGGGAAAAGTAATTTGGTCTTGATTTTTATCTTAATGAAACATGCACTTATATATACTTACACACTTTGGATTCAAAAACAAAGATTCTTATGTTTTAAATATATATATAAAAAGAAAAATATAAAATATATGTATATCAAAAATTCACTGATTAAGTTGGGTATTGTGTCTCATAAAGCATAAGTATTTACACCTAAAAGTGGTTAATATCATCAATTTAAACTCTTAGTTTTGTGGCCCTGTTTGCTTAAGTCCAAGGGTGTTTTTTTTTTCACCGGTGTCCTAAGACTATCCGTTTTGAGAGTCACCGACTAATGGCTCATTACTTGGGCGAATTCAAAAGCCTCATAGAACTAAAGGATATTACCGCCATAATATGTAAAATAAGATATAAGAGTTAGAGTTGAAGAATCCCGAGTCAAATATTCACGGTCACGAAGATGCATATGACTTAAGGTAAAATAATAGATTAGATGATAAATACAGTTTAAATCCTAACCCTGATTGATAATAAGTTTTTGAATAGAGAATAAGTTTAGAAATGAATAGTTTGATGATCCTAAGACTTATAAGTTACTTGATTTATATAAGAATACTTCAAATATTTTCTCTCTTTAAAATGCGTTTTTCAAAATGCTAACACTTTGCTTTTCTTTTCTTTATGAATTTTATGGGTGTAGTTCACTAAAAACCCTCAGGAGACTACGACTCCTCCTTTAGGGGTAATCAAAAGATTTAAAGGCTTGTTGCACATGCTCACTGCAGTTGCATGACCTGCGAAAGTGGTCTAATAAACTCTTAGATTTAGTTTCTTGTTTTACTCGAGGACGAGGAAAAGATAGGTGTGGGGATATGATTGTACACGTATATTGCATTATCTATTATTACATTCTTACATTTAACTTGTAATAAACTCTACTGTTTACCTGTCTTAATGTCTACTTTGTGCAGGTGATTATTAATGAAGGAAGAGAAGATAATACCAAATAAATATAAGTTAAATTGGATTTATATGAATCTATTTGGTTAGCTTAAAGATCAACGGGGATATTACCAAATCCAGAGGTCAAATTGAAAAAACCAATGAAGATTAAGATGTATCTACAAGAGGAGATCCATATGTTCAAAGTGTTGATCCAATGGCCTCAAAATTGCCATGGAAATTATGAAATTTCCGCGGCAATCTTAAGTCTGTTGGTGGAGCGATTTTGCCCATATCTTCACAAGTGTACCCACATTCATCTTCTTCTATAAAAACCACATAATGCATAAGGCAAAGGTTTTACTTTTAGTTTAACTTAGGATTTTTTCTTTTATGTTTATGTAATTTTCTGTTTATTTGTAAGCTTAGATTAGAGAAGAAATTAAGGAGAGAAAGGTAGGGTATTTAGAGTGACATTGAATGTAATCTTCTTCATTTCTTTTTATTCTTTTTTTCAATTTAATAAAAGTTTACTTTCTATTTTCTTTTCCTTCTTGTTTTTACTTTACTTGTTTGGTATCGATTGCCATCCAAGTGAGTCAAATAGCATCGGAATAGTCTTGCCTTTGTGAGTGTCACTGATAGCTCATAATGATGAGTTCTTAGTCTCAATCATGCTTACTTCGTTTTGATGATGTAATGTGGATGAGACTCAAATCAACTTTTATGGGCTATGTACTGCTTGCGTCCAACTCAAGGTAAACTATTGCCAACAATTCAAGGTACAGTAATCAGCTAAAGAGGTAAGTAACTTTTATGTTATTTCTTTTTTTAATTTCTTATTTCTAAAATAACTTTAAAAACCAACACTTTCTATATTCTTTTGATTCTTTCTATTTTAACTTAGTTCTTCTCTTAACTTATTACAAAATACCAACATTTTCTTAATTTTTCCTTTCCTAACTTAGAACTTTTTTCTTTTCTTTTATTTCAATACTAAGAAGAAACTATTTAACCGGTTTTTTCGTAAAATTAAAAAGAATACTTAAACGCTTGCATTGCAGTCCCTCCTTATGGTTATAACCTGTATAGCCACTTGTTATAGCGGTAATATTGAGGAACCTTAGAACATCTTAATCTTTCTATACTTTATTTTTCTTTGCAGGTTTTGCCTCGATCACCCTCTTCTTGTGTAGAGGAATATTGGATTTGTGTCCTCCTCTTATGTAAAGAAATATTGGCTTTGTGCCCTCCTTGTGTAGAGGTGATTATTTTGTGCATTGATTTTGTGCCTCCTCTTGTTAGAGAATTGGGCTTTGTATCCTTTGTGGAGTTCCTTAGTAGAGATAGTGAAAATTCTTCACGCAGTGAAGGCGAGGACGTAGTGTTTGGTGCTTGAATCTCAAAATATATTTCTGTGCTTGTGTTTTGCTATCTCTCAACTCTACTCTCATTTATATCTTGTATTGCTCTTATTATTCGTTTACATATACATGCTTGATATTGCTATTGTGCATACACTTGTATTGAACCTAAAGAGCAATTAAGCACCTCAATCTTAATCAAGAGGAATCTTGAGGAGAAATTTTAGAGCCATTCACCAAAAATTCGGCTTTACTCTTTGTTTATCATTTGTATATTTGTTTTTATTTTGTAAAGTTTTAAATACCGCATTAGATTAACACTGCACCCATCACCCTCTCTAGGTGAACCTTCAATTGGTATCAGAGCGAGTGCTCCTAATATTCGGTTTAATCATCGAGGAGTGATCCTACTTTTGCTAATCACTATATTTGTTTTACACATACATGGCTAATAGAGCAATTAATTATCCACCCAAGTTTGATGGACTTAATTTTCCTATATGAAAGATTATGATGACCATTTTCTTAAACTCTTTGGGTAGTCATGTTGCCAAAGCCATTACAAAACCCTTTGTTTGTCCTGAGGGTGATGAGGACTCATGATCTGAAATTACTATTTAGGACTACAATGCTAACTCCAAGGCCCATTATGCATTGTTACAAGCTTTAAATGATGATAATGTTTCTATGATCATACATTGCACATCGCTTATGATATTTTGCAAGTTATGATCACCACTCATGAAGGCACTACACGAGTGAAGAAGGGAAAATTGATTTGCTTATTTCACAATATAAAAACTTTTATATGTATGATGGTGAATCTAGTGATGAGATGATTACTCTGTTTACCACAATTATTAATGTACTTCTTTCTTTAGGTAAACTCATCTCCAATGACCATAAGGTGCGAAAACTCATTAGAGCACTTTCCAAAGCTTTAGAAGTCAAATTATCATCTTGAAAGAGCTCAATAATAAAGATGAAATAGACTTAACCATTTTCATGGGAACTTGAAGACCCATGAAAAGGAGATAAAGGCCAGGAAAGATCGTGGGCCATAAAACGAGAATGGTGTTGCACTGAAGGTCTCCCCAAAAGATTACAGAAAATGTGTTGCAACTCCAACTGCCTCAAAAGATGAAGAAGAACTCACTCTCCTAGTCAAGAACTTGAATATGTATCTTAAGAAGGAAAAGAGAAGTTAGCCAAGATGAAAAGGTAAGAAGAAAGTTATGAAAGCCACCACCTGGGATTCAGATAGTAAATACGAGCATGATTTCGCTCATACGTGCTTTATGGTCCAAGGGAATGACTCCCTTGAGGTAAATTTAGAATCCGACTTTTATGAAAAATGAGAAATTATCTTATAATGATCTTGCTTTATGTTGAAAAGAACTTTTTGGAAAATATGATTTGATGAAAAAGAAGAATTTGAAATTGAAGAAAGAAAATATTTCTTTGAAAAATAAATTTAATTTGATTTTCAAAGAAAAAGATATTGTTTCTTATACAAATATTATTTCTACTCCTATTGACCAAAATGAGAATATAGAATTGATTATTTAGACTCAACCTTAAGCCAATGTGCTAGTAATCACAAGAGATTGAAATTTTTGTTTCAAAAGAAACAAGCTCCACATGTTTATGCACATACTTCATAGCATACACATGCATATCATGTTCACACATATGTCACCTTGTATGCTAGAGTGTACACTACTATACATTATGCCCGCTAAGGCCAGCTTGCAAAATTTTACTTTGATAGATTAAATATTGCAAGTAATAATGTTTGGGTTCGTAGTAATACTAAACCCCAAGGACTCAAAAAATTTGGGTATCAAAATTCACACCAATTATTTTTTATATAAGTGTGGGCTCTCATAAGACGTGAGAGGTTTTGTGCCTTGATGATTGATGCAATTGAAACTTGATGGACATATTTATGGATGTATTACTATCAAGGCATTTAGGTGGGAGGACCACCTTGTTTTGAAGAAATAGAGTTAGTTTTATAGGTTTGGTGACTATCTCTATCCTCCATATTATGTTTATTTATGCATTAATTGGATAAATTTTAGCATATCATAATTTGCATGTTTTGATTAAGTGTTCAAATGTAAATCTTGTTTGAACTTGTGATATACTTGTATAGCTTTTGAGATGCACTCTTGATTTTACGTCAAATTAGATTCATATCCTTTATATATTCAATTCTTAATTAGCTTTGGTTATATATTCTAGTTTTGATTATTTTTGCATTTATACATGTACTCTCTTAAAAATGGATTTTTAATTATTCTTTATATTTGTATTTTCAAATTACTTTTAAATACTGATTTTTTAAAATTCCACCTTAACTGGGAGATTGGTTGGGTGATTATGCCTTGTATGCTTAAATAACTATTTCTTTGATATGTACATGTAGGTTGGTGATTTTATACACATGATTCTTATGATTTTTTATTTTTGTATATTCATTTATATATATATATATATATATATAATATATATATATATATATAATATATATATATATATATATAATATATATATATATATATATATATATATATATATATATATGCTCTATTGTGAATGACATATATATGTCTCATTATGCATGTTTAATATTGTTCATACATGTTTCTACACCACAATTTATTTCATGCTAAGCTTATATTCATTTCAAATTGGTAATATAAATTGGTATTAATTTCAATTGGTATCATTATTTCAAAAGCTTATGAATTGATTTTGCGGTTATCTTAAAAAGGGGGAGAAATTTCTTGATTTATTTTTCAATTGGTATTCCTAGCCTTTTTGAGAAAAATATTTTCTTTTAGCAAATATTCATATTTTCAATTGGTCTCAATTATTATAATTGGTATCGATATTTCAAGTTGTTTTGCTAATTGTTATCCATGTTTATCCATTTGATTTCAATTGATATTTATGTTGATTTTCAATTGGTTTATCAAAAAAATTTTATGGGTGTGTATTGCAAATATGCAAGAGAAGCTAACTTAACATCTCACACACCACACACACACACACACACACACACCCACATATATATATACATATATACACACACACACACACACACACACACACACACATATAGACACACACACACACACACACACACACACACACACACACACACACACATATATATATAGACACACACACACACACACACATATTTATGATGTGTGTATTGTATAAAGAAGAGATTGACCTCTCTTCTCTATATCGTACATGTGTATAGGGGGAGCTTAATATCTCCATCTATACATTGTATATTATAATTATATGGGTTAGGGTTTAGTCATCCCTTCTCCATGTAGTTCATGTATGTAGGAAGAGTTAACGTCTCTCATCTTCATAAATTTATATCATATATATATTTATTTTTTTTCTTTACCCCTGTATTGATGAATTGACAAAAAAGAGGAAAGATAATTGATTTTTATATATGCAAGTTTTTAATTTAATGTTTTGCATATATGTTTGCTTGCTTTAAGGGGAGAGAAATTTAGAGTTTATATATGCATTTTTGTGTTTACATTTATGCATATATGTTTATATTGGATGTTTATATGAGTTATATTAAATATCTTATTGTTTTCTTGCAATGCATTAGTTAAGGGGGAGCTTTTACAAAGCTTATCTTTAATCCATGCATATATAACTCTATGAGTTTCGTCACCATCAAAAAGGAAAAGTTCGTTGGCGCAAAGGCCTATCACTCTAGTTTTAATAATAATTAACTCATGTAGCTATAGTACTAATGATCTTGTATTTGTTTAAGTTTTAGATATTGATCAAGATCTTAGTTGGCGTTTAGCTTCAACAAAAGATTCAAAGTCAAGTTTTGAAACTAACACGTGTTGATTCAAGAGCTCAAGCATGAAGAACATATCAAGTATTATAGGACTCTAGCTTTCCATAGATTAAGTTTGGATCAAATGTAATGGAGAAGAATATCTTCAAGAAGACTTACGTTTAGAGTTTGTAATTTAGAATATTTGTAAAGCATAGATTAGTTTTGACTGCTTAAGCATACGCACAAAAGTTTAGTTTTCGGTTTAACCCATTTTTGGTTTAGTTTTTGATTTCATGAATAGATTTCATCAAAAACAAGTATACATTGGTTTATACGTGTATTGAATTTCATTCATATACATTAGTGCTTCTATTGTGTTTCAGAGACTTATTTTGATGAGTTTATTTCATGAGTTTATATTTTGTTTTCACCAAAAGTTATTTTTTTGAAATATATTGTTAAAAATAAGTTTATATCATGTTATATATGTATTAGATTCTATTCATATAGATTGGACTTCAATTGAGTTTCAATAGCTTGTTTTTGTACAAGTTTTTGGAAAAACTAGATTTCCATTTTAAACTTTGAAAAATACAATTTTATTTTAAAATTGAAATTCTTTATCTCAAAAACAAGTTCACATATTTGTAATATGTGTTGATTTTTTATCACCACATATTTGTACTTCAATGTATTTACATGAACTTATTTTTGTAGAATTTATTGAGAATTATTGGGATGTATTTGGATTTAAAAATACCATGATATAGGTTTGGGGCTGAACCCAGTCGACTGCTCGGTCGACCGGATGTGCACATGCCAAATGGCTGTACATGTCGATTGATCGTCCGGCCAACCATTTAAAGACTCAGTGCAATTTTTTGTTTCCGTTCGACCAGTTGGTCGACCACCAGAGAGCTTTGCTCTCTATATGTTTAGTGCAATCGATCGCACGGTCGACCAGCAATCCCCAATGGTCAAAAATCTGATCATTGGCGGTCGACCACCCAATCAACCGATAGGCCTCTCTGGCTTAAGACTTGACCCAATGATTATCTTTAGTATGGGTCTATAAAAAAGGTTTTTTATTAGGGTTTTAGACATGATTTTACAAGAGTTTTTCTATCAGTTTTCTAGTGCCTTCCTGCCTATTTTCTAAAGAGTTTTCAACACATTTTGAGCTTCAAACCCATATCTTTTCAAGCGTTTTAAAGTTTTGGAAAATCGAAGAAAACAAGTTTTGAGAGATATAAGTTTTTTCCTTCTAGTTTCTATATCATCAATGAAGTTTTTTTCAATTGTTATCTAAAGAGATTCATTTTCAAAAAATTCTCACAAGCTTGAGCTATCATTGCAAAATCTATCCTTAAGGATCGTGTATTGTGAGATTTTTGATTTGTGATCTTTGTGGTCACCAAAATTATAAACTCCTTTTTCTTTGCTTTGAGCAAGTGGCTTCATGCCCTCCTCTTGCGCGAAGGAGTATCAAATTTATGCCTTCCTCTTGTGCAGAGGAGTATTGCCTTTGTGCCCTTCCTCTTTTGCAGAGGTGATTGCTTTGTACATTGACTTTGTCTCTCCTCATGTGTAGAGGATTTGAGTGTGTATCCTTGTGGATTTCCTTAGTCGATATAGTGGAAATTCTTCACGCGGTAGAGGCGGGGACATAAAGCTTGGTTCTAAAATCTCAGAACATATATTTGTGTTTGTGTTTTACTATCTCTCAACTTTACTCTCATTTGTATCCTGCATTGCTCTTATTACTCATTTGTATATATATGCTTGACATTGCTATTGTGCATACACTTATATTGAACCTAGAGAGCAATTAAGCACCTCAACTCTTAATCATGAGTAATATTGAGAAGAAGTTCTAGAGCCCTTCACTCTTTGGTTATTATTTGTTTATTTTTTTATTAGTATAAAATTTTAAATTTGGCATTAGATTATTATTTTACCTATTTACCCCCTCTAGGTGAACCTTCAGTGGCAACTAAGGTCTATTTTCGTAGACCCCCAAGATATCGTTGTATTCCCAATGGTAAAGATATAACCAGTTTCGGAACATGTCTTGTGCGGGTCAGACGTATAACCAGCATCAGCATAACTTACAACGGCATCATTTCGGGGCTCATATAGGTTTAAATCATTCTTAGATTAATAGGTATAGAATAAGCCCATATCCAAAGTACCTTTAAGATAACAAAATGTCTCTAATGCCATTCCAGTGGCGGCATGTTGGCGTAGAGCTATATCTTGCTAACAAGTTCATAGCAAACGAGATGTCTAGTCTAGTACATTGAGCTAAGTAAAATAAAATGCCAATTTCACCCAGCTATGGAATTTCTGGCTCCTATACCTCTTCCTCATCCTCCTTCAGACGGAATGAGTTTTGTGCAGCATCTAAAGTACGAATGACTATGGGTGTGCTCAGAGGCTTCGCTTTATCCACATTAAAGCGTTGACTCAACATCTAAGTGTAATTAAATTTATGGACCTAAATACCATCTACACTGCAAAAGGTGTTACAATACTTTAATGTGGATAAAGTGAAGCCTTTGAGCACACTTATGGTCATCCGTACTCTAGATTCTACACAAGACCCATTCCAACCGAAGGAGGATGAGGAAGAGGTATTAGAGCTTGAAGTTCCATATCTAGGTGCAATTGGCTATACTAGACATATTATTTGTTGTGAACTTGTCGGCTAGATATAGCTTTTCACCAACACACCGCCATAGGAGACATTAGAGTTTTTCCAAGACACTTTATCTCAAATTCCGACTTAAAGTGAGATGCAGTTTTCTCAAGAACTTCAGGCTCCAACACCTCTTCCTCATCCTCTTTCGGATGGAATGGGTCTTGTGTTGCATCTAGAGTATGGACGACTATGGATGTGCTCAAAGGCTTCACTTTATCCACATTAAAGCGTCGTAACACCTTTTGAGTGTAATTGATTGATGGACCAAAATACCATCTACACAGAAGGTGTTATGATGCTTTAATGTCGATAAAGCAAAGGCTTTGAGCACACTATGGTCATCCTTACTCTAGAAGCTAAACAAGACCCATTTTGTTCGAAGGAGGATGAAGAAGTGGTATTGGAGCCTGAAGTTCCAAATCTGAGTGCAATTTGCGCTTTATTGTATTTGGTTCAATGCACTAGACCAGACACCTCGCTTGCTATGAACTTGTTATCTAAATATAGCTCTACACCAACATGTCGCCACTGGAATCACACTAAAGACATTCTGTTACCTTAAAGGTACTTCAAATATGGGCTTATTCTATCCATATGCATCTCAAAATTATTTCCACCAATCTAATTACACTCAAAAGCTGTTACGACACTTTAATGTGGATAAAGCGAAGCCTTTGAGCACTCGTGGTCATCTATACTCTAGATGCTACACAAGACTCGTTTCATCCAAAAGAGGATGAGGAAGAGGTATTAGAGCCTGAAGTTTCATATCTGGGTGCATTTGGCGCTTTATTATACTTGGCTCAATACACTAGACCAGACATCTTGTTTGCTATAAACCTTTTAGCTAGATCGAGCTCTACACCAACGGCTACGACTGGAGTGGCATTAAAAATATTCTGTTACTTTAAAGGTACTTCAAATATGAGCTTATTCTATTCATATGCATCTTAGAATGATTTCCACCAATCTAATTACACTCAGAAGGTGTTATGACACTTTAATGTGGACAAAGTGAAGCCTTTGAGCACACCCATGATCATTCGTACTCTAGATGCTACACAAGAATTTTTTCAAGATCCTTCATATCAAATTCCGACTTCAGGTAAGTTGTAGTTTTCTCAAGTTCTTCCAGAGTCCCAATCAAATTCATATCATCGACATATATTGCAACAATCACAAATAAAGGAATGTGATTTCTTAATAAACACGCACGAACATAAATCATTATTCTCATATCCATGACTAATCAAATATTCACTTTGATGGTTATACCACATCCATCTTGATTGTTTCAAACTATATATTGAACACCTTAAATGAATCAATAGGGTGTTTCGTGGTCTAGAACTATTTGAATTAGTTAGCTTAAATTCTTCAGGAACTTTCATGTAATTTCCCAAATCAATATCTCTATAGAGATACGTTGTAACCACATCCATATGCTACATATTAAGTTTTTCAAAAACTATCAAACTGATAAGGTAGCGGAACACAATAATGTACATTACATGTCATGCCCCGCTTTCAACTAAAGCGAGGTGAGTACGTGACTTGGGCCGGCGATATACTCAAAAGAGCATGCTAATCCTTTAACTGGCAAATTTTATCATATTCTTTTTTATTTGCTGCATATAAATCAAGTTCACATAAAGTACACATACATACAAACAAAACTAATCAAGGAGACATAATCTAATAATAAAGTCTAAAACCAAAATGTGAGTACAATCCTAAGAGTAAGAAATGAGTTCATATCTCTATTTATTCATACATTTACGAAAGTAAATATCTAAATGCAAATAACTAAGGGCAATCTCCAGGTCTTTTACTAAGCTCCAGCAGGATCCTCGTAGTACTTCTTGACCTCAGCCAGTGTCTTGACTGGGTGAAACTGCACATGAAAAGTGTCATTTTAAATAAGAGATTAAAGTGTGTGCGCTTTCGCTTCCTCGATACTTCCGTTATAGCATAGAGGCTAAACGGGGTCGAATCCATAAGGACGGGAGGCGATAAAAGTATTAACGGTATGTTCACGTGTATGTTAATGTTTCTTCAATATTTCAAAGAAACAAAAGAAACAAAAACAAAAAGTGAAAAGAGTAGAATATGGTGAAAACGAAGAAGAGGAAGATAGAAGAATGGTTGTTTGAGAAGTAAATTTTAAAACAAGTAAAAAGAAAAGAAAAAGAGATACAAGAAAACTCATGGCTACTAACTACTAATAGCTCCAATAACATGCTAACCTCTTAGTGATAGTTGCCACACATGTATCTTTGGCCATTACTAATCTTGGTTCAAGAGTTTTTCAAAGTATAACCTATAAGATCACTTTCAGATACAAACTCAACAAACAAGATCAAGCTACAATTAAACCATCAAATCTAAACTAGAGCAAGCATGGAATTAAATAATGTTAGCTTGTTAGAAGTTAGATGTTAGAGTATTAGAATCCATCATCATGAGTCATCAATGGCTCTTGCAAGAGCAAGGCCAAGTAGGGGTTATTAGATTCATGTGGATTATCAAGTAAGGAGTTAACAAGTTAGTGGTTAGTAGTTTATTACCATTAGAGAAAAATTAGCTATACATATAAGAAGTTAGAGAAGAAACAGATAGAGATAAAGGAAGAACCTTTCAAAGAGTATCACCCACCATTACAAGAACTCTCTTTTATTCTATGAATCACTCTCTTCCCTATTATATGATTTACAAAAGAAAAGAAAAACAAAAGAAAGAAGAAAGAACAATTTAACTACACAAAGGGAGAAAACTACGCTGCAAGCCCTACTCCCTGAAAATCTGGCAATACAAGGTATTTATAGACCAAGGAAGGCCCACTGAAGGCATACGGGTCCACGTGTCAAAGCTCGACATGTGGCCCCACAAGATGGCCGCGACAATGCTGTTCTAGTCGCGTTTCTGCGGCCATCCTATAGCTCGCGTGCAGCGCTAGAGTGTGCAGCCTTCTACTGCACTACTCCATGTACTTTATTCAGTTCGTTGATATATGCACCCTGTTGCAGCAGAATATGCTTCCAGAAGTCAATGACTAAATCTAGTCTCTAAAACTCACTAAATAAATGAGATTTTTTTTGCTTCTTTTTCATTTCATGCCATGGACCTAGAACATAAAAGAAAAGTATTATTAACTGAATTTTATATAATAAATGTGAAGATGTGGTATGAAATATATAAATATGGATATTAATCACAGCCTATCTTTTGCTCGTCCTGAGCAAAATAGAAAAAATAACTAAGAAAATTATTCCACCAATTTCGTAGGGGATGCGATTGCACTGAGCATGTGCAACAAGCCGTTAAACCTCTAGGTTTTTTTCTAGAGGAGGAGTTGTATCTACTGAAAGTTTTCAACAGATTGCGCCCACTTGATCCATAAATAAAGAAATCAAATGTTAGTATTTAGAAAACGCATTTTGAAATAAATAAAAGTGTGGAAATATTTCTGCAAAAATTTAAGTGATCTAAAGTCATAGGTTAATCAGAAATTATTTTTCCTTAAACTAAATCTAGATGCAAGATCTTGTTATAAACTAAAGGTAAGGATTTTTAAAATTGAATTGATTCTTTGATTTTTCATAAAACTCGTAAATAATATGCACTTTGTGAACAATGAAAATTTATGGGATATCAACTATAACTTTAATGCCATTTATTTATATCAATATTTTTCTTTTTCTTCTCTTAGTTTTTTAGGATTTCTAGTTTACTCGGGTAGTGAGCCTTTAGTTGGTCTCCCAAACCAATTGGTTTTTAGGCACCAGATGAGGAAATATCTATCGAGCTTAAGAACTCGAGTAAACAAGGCCACAAAACTAAAGAGAATTTTTTATTTTTGTCCACTATTTTAAGTGTGAATAATAATGCTTCCTGAGGCATAATTACCCAGCTTCAATAAGTAGTTTTTATTATTATTATAAATATATATTATATTTTTATGGATTTTTTTAGTCTTTATTTCAATCCTAAAAATTGTGTAAGTGTGAAATGCATATATCTAAGGCAAAAAATTCAAGATCAAACTATCTTTTCAATCTTACTTCCTTATCCTAAAATTTAAATAATATCCATTATTTTGATTTGGTTTTAAGAATTCATAATTTTATGTCTCCCTAATTCTTAAGATAATCTTAACTTTCTTAAAAATTATTTCTCTCATTTCAAAAAGTTTTTGTAAAAAAAGAAAAAGGGTTTTTATACAAAAGAAAATTCTAAAAATTTCCTAAAAAGAAGTGTAAAATGTTTTCCATTATGTTTGCAAAGGGGAAAAACTTACAAAAAAGGTTGAGGAGCTAAATTACAAGTATTCTTAAAAAGATTACAAGTAGATCTCCTCAGAGATTCTGGAGAAGTGTGCCGATAGGAGTCTGGTCAGCGCGCGACCACTTTGTCCCTTTAACGATGCGAGCGATGAGATTCCCTTCTCGCCTGGTTCGGGGAATCAGAGAATAAAAGGTTGGTAGAACCCTCTTACTGCTTCTCAAAATCGCCTTCAATAAGGAATTCCTTCTCGCCTGGTTCCGGAGATTCCTTGAGAAGAAGGACGATGTTAGGGTATCAACACCCTGGATAGAGAAAGCAATTCTCTAAAAGGTCTCTGAATTCGAGAGCGCACGGTGCTTTGTGAAGAAGCCTCTGCTTGTGGAGCTCTTCTGCGCGTCTGTCTGCCTCTATTGATCTCTATTGATCTCTCTCCATTGATCGATCCTCTCTCCTTATACCCCTGGCGGGCTATTTATAGGGAGAGCAAGGGTATAATCGTCCCTTGAAGATATGGAAACAGATTGAATCAAATCTGTTTAAATCTGGAAATTAGCCTTGCTGCGAGGCTAGGATAGCTTCTGCGGAGCTAGAATTGGCAGGTCGGTTGATCCTCTTGATCTGTTTTGATCCTTTCCATATCGTTGGAGGATTTCCCCTTGATCTTCTTACTCGTTTTAGAAGAGTCAAGAGATTGTGGCAATCAACTGCCAAATTTGATCTCTGATTTGATCTGATTGGATCCGATCTCATCCGGAGATTTGATTGGTCAAAGGTTGACTGTGGCAGATCAATAATGGCGCTGCCCGCATTGAGCTCGTGGCGGAGCTAGAGGTAATTCTTGGCGAAGTCCGAAAAAGAGGCTTTTCGGCGAAGCTGTCAGTTGGCTTCTTGGCGAAGTCGAGTGATATTAGCCTCTCAAACGAGGCTATCCCTTTGGGCTCATGCGATGCTAAGTGCTAGCATCTTTAGACCTGCTGAGGTCTGTTTAGAAACAATCCAGGTTCACTGTCTGCTTGCTGGATCAGTGGAGTCCAAGTTGCTTCCTTGTCCCTCGGAGATGGGTGAAAACTGGTCTTCAGCTCGTCTGTCACTTGTCTTTTGTAAATGTCAACAAGTTTAGACATTGTTCGGACCAACAAGAATCTTGTCTTTTTTAAGTGTCAACAAGACCCCCTTCAAAGTTTTCGAAAGTCTGTAATGGCTCAGACTACGAAACACTTTGAACTGCTTTGATTGGTGGTGGTGTGGAGTATGAACGTCGCCATGATGGTTGAGTTCAGCTTCGCTTTGAATCCTGCTTTGGGATGTAGATTCGCCGAGGAATCATGTAGACTCGCGTCTGGGTAGCTTCGCAGCTAGTAGCCCCGCATCTGGGCTTCTGAAGATATGTTCGCTTGGGAGGGCATGTCGCTTTCCCGAGATCAACTGCCGTGGGCTGGTTACGAGGAGGATTACTCCTTTCTTCGTGCTGATCGAGGGAGATATTCTCCGATTTGCACGTTTCCGAGGGAGGATATTCCCTTTCTTCAAGGCGCCATCAGTGCCTTTTATGAGGGAGACGTTTCTCCCTTCGCACGGTTCCAAGGGAAACCGTCCCTGTTCTCAAGGCGCAGTAAATGCCTTAAATGCGCTCGTGCTTCCACGCTTGAGGCGGCAGCGCTCAGGCCATGGGGTCTATAAATAGGACACTTGAGGTCCTCTGAAGAGAAGTGCTTTGCCTCTCTTCTCTTCTCTTGGTTTGAAAGAGATACTCAGATCTCTGAACTAGTGGGAATGCCCACTCTGGTCATTATCCGGCCAAGGACCGGTAAGTCTTGATCGTTCAACGACTTCACCGATTTTAGGGAATTCGTTTCCCTTGATTCATCTTCAGCGGCTGCTTCAGGGATTAGCTTCCCTTGTTCTCTATTTAACTGATCTGCAGAGAAGGATTTTGGCATAGCTTCCCAGAAAGATCACTATATATTAAATCCGCTGCCCAGGCAGAACTTAGGACTGGGTCTCTTCAATAGTTGAGCCAGTCTTGCCATATAGGCGGAGCTAAGACTGCATCCCACGGGGTCAGTCTGGCTAGCCATATAGGTGAGGCTTGGACTTGGCGTTTGTCGAGCCAGCCCATCAGTGCTGTGCAGGCGAGGCTTATCCTCTGCTGAAATTGGATTGCTTTGACCCAAAAGATTCTGATTTGCAGTTTTTTCTGTGCTTAACTGCTAATCTGTTCTGATTTTGCATTGCAGTGAGCTATGCTTGCCAATCTTGTGACTTGATGGAAGGAACCATAAAATTGCCTTATGCTTCTCCGATTGAAGCTTTACTTTTAAGCAGGAGGAACAATTCGGGGCAGCGGGTGCGTGTCCCAGAGGCTATTGGCAGCCTCTTATACGAGATGATTCGTTCTGAGGTGAGGCTGGTAGCCGCTTTGTCGGAGATGATCCGTTTCGGGGTAGTGGGCGTCACCTGTGAGATCACTGGCATCATTGCCAACTTTCAACTTTGGTGGCCTTTAAGGGCGATCCACTTCGGAAAGGAGGGCATCCCACCTGTCAGACCACTGATATCAGTGCCAATTCCCATTATACGTGATCTGTCGTGTTGGCGGCGATAGGTTTCTATTGCCAGGCTTCAACAAAAATGGCCTGGCAAGATCTGCCATTTTTGTGGAGAATAATGACCGTGTCCTTGTGGCGCCACTGATTACGGCCTTGTGCAGGAGGAAGGCCTCCTTTGTCCAGTCGATTTGACTTAGAAGCGGGTAAAACCACTTGTATGCTTTTTGGCGCAAATGACCCTGTCGAGCAACTGGGTGTGTTGTATGAAACACAACTTTGATGTAATATCAATGTACTCCTCCTTTTAAATCAATGAAAGTTCATCTCTTGGTTATCTGATCTTTGCTTGCTTTCTTTGAGGGTTTGGCCATAGCGGGGCTAAACTGTATGCGGAGTTAAGGACATAGTCCTTTCTGTGGGTAATCTTCGCGAGGCTGGCATGTCAGCGCCTTTTTAGAAGGCTAAGGTAAGCCTTTCGGCGAAGTCCTTGAAGGATTGTGCGAAATCCGCACTTTAAGCCAGGGCGAGGTTAACCCTTAACGGAATCGAAGCAGCGCTTCTCGGGAAGGCGCTTTGGGCGGCGTTTCGAATTAATTCGAAACGGCGGCATACGCCCTTTTCGAGGCCTCGTTTCAGGCGCTGATTGGCCTATAAAAGCCCGATTGGGCTGAGCAGGAAAAGATCTCCTTTTTTTCAGAGAAATTTCTTGACTTTCCCTCTTCCTCTTCTTTCTTCATTCAGAGAACCTTGAGAACTCTTGCAGCTCTGCAATGGCGCCCAAAAGACGAGCGGGAAAAGAAGTGGCGACTTCTGCAGCGGAGGGCCCTCCTCCTCCGGTCATCGAGCGACCAGTCACCGGTAAGGGACTTTCTTATCTGATTAGAGACAGTGGTCTCTCTCCTTTGGAGCCGACATTTGGCGATTAGGACGATTGAATATGATCCGTCCTCATTAGGGAACTTGTTTCTTTGAACCTCCCTATTTTCCTTGCACAGGGGAATTAAGAACCGAACAGTTCTTCCTTAGGCTTCCGTACGAAGCCATTGCTCGGGCCGTCTCCATCCTGTTGAGGAACAGGATATAGGTCTGTTCCTTCAGTCATGGCCACGAAGGGTGACTTTTGACCATGATGCCCTCTTGGTGACGTTAGCCCTTAGGGCTATACCACTTCCTGCTTAAGCGAAGTTGGTACTTTGGACGCCTTCTGCAAAAATGCAATTATATTCGCGAAGCTGTCGCCTTGCTGGCCTTGCTTGCTGAGCGAGGCTATGCCTTAGTGAATTTCTATGTCTTCGTATTCACTTGAATGTCGAACTAATCATAGTTCATTTCTGTCTTTGCAGTGCATTACGCTCCCGATCTCCTGAGTAGTCTGTTTGGGCTGACCAGTGGAGCAGATGGTAACCTCAGCCTGCAATTCCATGGACAGGCTTCTTTGTTCAGTGAGCGGAGCTCCCTTGTCCGGGATACACTCATCCAAAGCGGTCATCCGCAGACCGCGCAGAGTATCTTGACCACGGCTCCTCTTGAGGATGTTGACCGTCAGACTTACAGGAAGCCCGACTTTATGTTCGGGGATGCCGCATCCGATCCCGATCGCCAGTTGCAGGCAGGCGAAGGACAATGGGTCTTTCAACTGGATGGTGAGAAGTTTTACCTTCCGTCGACTAAGCGACACTTTCCTCTATCTTCCTTTGTGAATGTGACTCAGGCTCGGAAGATGGTGTGGGGCATAAGCCGAAGCGTCGAATCCGTTCATGTTGGGAGATTGACCTTTCAGTCCGGCTATTCGAGGGCGGGCCCTCCCCTCAGCATAATGGGGCTATATCCTGGGAAGGTATCGCGGGAACTTCCAGTGGGAGAGAACCCGGCTGTGGCGCAGACCTCTGGCACTCAATTCTGCGCAGTTGACGGGAACTATCCTGCAACTGACTTCAGGGCTCCCGGTTGGGTTCATCCTCCTAAGACATGGTGGGCGGAGTTGACCAACTACATCCTCGCTCACTTCGAGGAGGACTTAGAGGAGCTGAACCTCTATGAGGCCGTCAGGGCGACCTGCTACGGCATTGAAATGAAGGTGGCGTGCTTCTACGCCATCCTTGAGTTATACTGCCCGGCTTCGGGGACCTTCTTCACCCCAGTTGGCGAGTTGGGCATGGCTTTGCATGAGATGTGGGAAATCTCTGCTTTGCCTTTCGGGTCTCTTCCATACGAAGAGTACTTTCCCTGTGAGGCGGAGTTGGCTATTCTGGAGAAACAGGAGCCTGCGCTGCTCGAGACTTATCGGGAGTTGATGTGCCACTTGCATATTTGCTCCAGCATCCACGGTGGTGGCAAGGGTAGCTCGAAGAGCTTAAAGAGCTGGGGAAGTTACCTGTTCCCAGACATGAAGAATGCTCCTGAAGCAGCTCATTGCGGAGTTGCTGATGGCGATATTGTTGAAAGGATGGAGATGTGTCTCCAAAGGGATATCGTCGTAACAGAAGACGCTGGTCCCTATGAGAAGGGTGATACCCTTCGGAGCTTTCACCATCAGGCCCGTCGGCCTATGTCTCGAAAGGCGCTGCTGGCCGGTTTCTTAACCGTCTGGTTAAAGAAGTGTGTTGTGCCTTCTTCCTCGGGTGACATCGTCCACCCGAATGTTCTGCTACCCGCCGTCCGCTTGGCCCATGGCCACCGTCTGGGTCTTCTCCCGGCCATGGTGTGCTATATTCAAAGAGGCCTTCGCGCATTAACGGAGGCTTTCTGCAGGCCGCCAGCGACAAGACGTGGGAAGAGTGCTATCCTTCCTTGCGATGGACCCAATCCTAGGGTGGGTCTGCCGTACACCTACTTGATGGCGTGGTTCGTCCTACACTGCCCTACTTTGATTGGAGCTGGGGAAGACCCTCCGCAGGGTGTTCGAACGGCGCTTCTCCGCCGATTCGAAGGTTGTTCTTGGATGAAAACCTACGTGGCCGAGGCCCGTAAGTTAGTGCGTCGTCATGACGCTTATAGCCTGTTCTGCTGTTTTCCTCGCATTCAGGGTGCAGGATACAACGAGGAATTCTGAGATGCGAAGTCAGGGCGGTCTCCCATGAGTCGAGGCGTTTTCGAGTGGCTGGTCAGCATCCGGCCCTCGCACTTGCTGTACAGGAGTGGGGATATCTGCTACCTGGAACCCTACGTCCCGAGTCGATTTGCCCGCCAATTCGGGTACGACCAGCTGTATGTGGGCAACCCCAATTCGGACCTGGCTTTCATGGGGAGTCTTATTGATGGGGCCCGTGCCTGGCGGTTCTTTACTGCGGATGGCACTGGGGCGTGGCTACGCACGCCGCTGCAGGATCCCGGCCTCTCGACGACCCTATGCTTTTGCCAGTGGTACGCGGCTTCCAACTCCACACCTCCTGGATTTAATGCCAATAGTACGGGTGTGAAGTTAATCTCTCAGCGACTGAGGCGGAAAGCCTCTGATAAGAGAGAAGGCAAACGGGTTCGTGTCCCCGGCTTGGAGGAGTCATCGCTGTAGATGACAGCGAGGCTTCTGATGCGAGGAGCCCTCGCTTCGAGATGGGGGCTGGAGCTGATACTCCTGCGGCTGGCTCTGGTGTGGTGGGGACGTCTTCCCCACGACGTGCGGGAGGAGTGAAAGAAGAGGATTCTGACGTCCACTTCAAGAGAAAGCGGGCAGGTAGCGGATCTCGTAGGAAGTCATTGGCGAAGAAGCCCCGTCGCCAAGCTCCTACGATTATCGTAGAGGGTTATCCCTCTACAGCGATTCCTCCTGCTGCCGCACTAGCAGCTGAACCGTCGGTCGCTGAATCGACTAGTGGTGAATTCACTCCAGGTCTGGGTAAGGTTAACCTTGTTCATATAATACGCCTTTTTGTGCGTTCCCATTGACTTATCATCAATCCTTTTTTGATTGTAGGAGCTGAGGCAGCTGGAGAACAAGGGGAACATTATGATCCCCTATTCACTTATGGGGCTGCAACCGGTTCCCCTGCTCACTCGGAAGAGTCTGGGAGTGGCGCGGCTGATGTTGGTCCTTCAGGCGTTGGGACTTCTAAAAGAAGTCCTGAGGCGTCGAGCTCTATCTGGTGGTCTACAGGATATTCGGCAAGCGAAAGCGAGCCGGTTGTTCGTGCTGATTCAGGCAAAAATTTTCCGATGGAGCCTCTGGAGACTGGTGGAGCCGACGAGATGTTCGAGGCAACATCATCCTTTGGTATTGTCGTACCCTCTTGGCTTCTTCTGTATATAGTGTCCCGACTAACCACAGTTCTTGTTACAGGTGTTCGGCCTCAAGATGCATCAGCTTCAAGGAAGCCGGTAGATCTCCCCGAAGGATCGAGGGGTGACATGAGCACTTCGGCCACGGCGAATGCTACTGTGTTGGACGCGCTGTATGGCGACCTTCCTTCTTATCAGCCTAAATCAGCTGAAAGACCAGAGGTTGAAGGGACGACAGTTCCGGAGGTATCCTCACTCCCAATCACATCAACAAGTGAGGTGCGGACTGTTTTGCCGAGTGCGGTACTGAGGGTGATTGCAAGCCCTACTTCTCCAACCCTGGTGGTTGAGCCTGCTGCCCAGGGGGTGGTTACCAGTCCTACCTCTGCGGTGGCTGGCGTGCTGGTTTCGATGAGGACTCCGCCAAGATCGCCTTCGGCTAGTCCTGCTGCTATCAGTGTTCCCGCTGCTTCTTCTGCGACGGCGTCGACCAGGCTGGTGGACTTTTCTGAGGTTGCCTCCCTGCCCGAAATGGCTGAGGCCGAGAATTATTACATAGGTGACCTGGTCGATAGCTTTTATAAAAGCTTGGAGCAAACCATCATCCTAGTTTTGAAGGGCTCGCCTGTACCATTCTCAAAGCTGAAGGTGGTCCTCTCCCGTGATATTGAGAGTATTCGGGACTTCGAGGGGTACCATCAGGCTACTGCTTTAGAACTCCTGGTGGATGACCTTGAGAAGGCTGTAGAGGAGTGGCGCCATTTCTATTGCTCAGACCCGGCGTCCTTAGCTGATGAGCAGCTCGCTTGTCTTGTTGCCCGAAAGCACGAGGCTCGGCTTGCTGCTGAAGAGGCTGCTAAGACCGTCTCTTCTGATTTGAAATCCTTGGAAACAAGGCAAGCGGAGGTTGGAAGTGCAATTGACGCCTCCACTAGTGCTCTTCTTGGTGCTGAGGATAAGATTGCGAAGGCTGAGGAGATGATCAAGAAAGCAAATCTCCTCTTATCCAAGGCCATACCGGTGCGTCTTGAGGAAACTGCGCGGCTCGAAGAGCTCAGAGCTCAGAGTGAGGAGTTTGCGCGGCAGGAGTTGTCACAGAGGGCGACTTTGGCGGAAGTCGAAGCTCGTCTGGCCCAGGCGGTGGACTTTGATGAGGCTGAGCTGAGGTCACAGGCGCTTGCCCAGGGTGCTGATGACAGGAAGACGAGGCTAAACGCCCTCGGAGAGCGGCTCAGGTCGTACAGTGTACGCTTGTAGGTCATTGTATACGTGCCTCCATGTATCCCCATCTTTTGGCATTAATGGAAATTCTTTCTTTTGTTTTGGCTTCTGTCGAATCTCCAATCTTGTTCTTGCTTGAGGACGTAGTCTTTGAGACGTGGCTATCCGTCGGTTCAGAGGTCGCAATGACATAACCGATTAAGACGTCAGCAATCTCGAGGTTAGCCCTTTGCGGGGCTGAAGGGGAGATACTTGCCTTTTGTAAATGTCAGCAAGCATCGGTGAGTCCTGTCTTTTGTAAGTGTCAACAGGCTCAAAGTTGAGACTTAGCTGTCTGCTGGTTCAGAGGTCGCAATGACATAACCGGTTGAGACGCTACTAAGCTTAATGGTAGATGAAACTTGGCTATCTGCCAGTTCAGAGGTCGCAATGACATAACTGGTTGAGAAGCCACCAAGCCTCAAAATAGGTGATACTCGTCTTTTGTAAATGTCAACGAGCATCGAGACCTGTCTTTTGTAAATGTCAACAGGGCTCGGAATTGAGACTTAGCTGTCTGCTGGTTCAGAGGTCGCAATGACATAACCGGATGAGACGCCACCAAGCTTCAAAAATTGGTGATACTTGTCTTTTGTAAATGTCAACAAGTATCGAGACCTGTCTTTTGTAGATGTCAACAGGGCTCAAGGTTGAGACTTGTCTTTTGTAAATGTCAACAAGCTCAAAATTGAGACTTGGCTATCTGCTGGTTCAGAGGTCGCAATGACATAACCGGATGAGACGCCACCAAGCTTCAAAAATTGGTGATACTCGTCTTTTGTAACTGTCAACAAGTATCGAGACCTGTCTTTTGTAGATGTCAACAGGGCTCAAGGTTGAGACTTGTCTTTTGTAAATGTCAACAAGTTCAAAATTGAGACTTGGCTGTCTGCTGGTTCAGAGGTCGCAATGACATAACCGGATGAGACGCCACCAAGCTTCAAAAATTGGTGATACTTGTCTTTTGTAAATGTCAACAAGTATCGAGACCTGTCTTTTGTAGATGTCAACAGGGCTCAAGGTTGAGACTTGTCTTTTGTAAATGTCAACAAGCTCAAAATTGAGACTTGGCTGTCTGCTGGTTCAGAGGTCGCAATGACATAACCGGATGAGACGCCACCAAGCTTCAAAAATTGCAATGGAGTTTGAAAAAAGTCTCGTTTTCACGGGGAGAAACGAGGGAATCACTGTCATAGGTTTAGTGTTAACGTAACAGCACAATGTATTTGTGGTCTTACCATTCTATGGATGAGAATTGGTAAGTGATTTTGGAGGTCTCATTCTCACGGGGAGAAACGAGGGGATTGCTGTCATAGGTTTAATGTTAACATAACAGCGAAGCATATGTGGCCTTACCATCCTATGGATGAGAATTGGTAAGTGATTTTGGAGGTCTCATTCTCACGGGGAGAAACGAGGGGATTGCTGTCATAGGTTTAATGTTAACATAACAGCGAAGCATATGTGGCCTTACCATCCTATGGATGAGAATTGGTAAGTGATTTTGGAGAGGGAATCAAATGGGAACTGGTCCCTTAGGATTTTAGCAAATCCCCAGCTGTCAACGGGTTTGATATGCCTTTACCGACTACCGTTTGAGTCGGGCTAGCCATGCTATTCCCCTCAGCATGATGAGTTGTTGAGGACTTATGTTGGGCTTAAAGGCCAACATTTTCCTCTATCCTTAATCGTTAAGGATATTGGATTATCGGGTTAATGTCTGCATAACCCTAACTCTCCTTTAGGATAACTGGTGCACGGCCAGGTTCCTGTTGGTTTATGGCTGTATGATCTCACTCGGAGGAAGAGAAAGGCTCTCTTTGTGTGTACTTCGCACACGAGGGTCTTGATCAGAGGTGTAATGTTAACTTGATCATGAGAAGGATCCTTGATTAAGGATAATACTTCTTTAAGAACTTACCATTGATCGGCATCATGAGTAGGTCGCCCTCTGCAGTCGTGAGGCGGTATGCTCCATTTGAATAGACTGTTTCTATTACAAACGGTCCTTCCCATTTAGGCTGAAATTTACCTTTGGTCTTGTGCGTCATAATCATCGGTCGTCTGATGGCTAAGACCAGGTCTCCTTTCTGGAAGACTCTCTGTTTGACGAGCTTGATATAGCTCAATATGCTGCTGAGCTTGGAGCCGCTTCTCGTCCAGGCTTCGAGCTCTTGAAGGCGCAATCGATCATTGACTTCTAATGTGCACTTGGTGGTCAGGGCCACTCGTAATGACGGCATCTGGATTTCCAACGGGATGACTGCTTCGCATCCATATACCAGAGAAAAAGGCGTATTGCCTGTCGGTGTCCGAACCGTGATTCGGTAGGCCCAAAGACATTCACCGAGCTTTTCGTCCCAATCTCGCTTATTCGAGGAGACGAATTTCTTGAGCAACTTGATGATTGTTTTGTTGATGCTTCCGCCAAGCCATTGGCAGCAGGATTATAGGCAGTTGAAGCCACATTCTGAATTCGGTATTTATCGCAGAACCGATAGAATACTTGGCTTATGAATTGGGGACCGTTGTCGTGGATGATCCGCCTAGGGACACCAAATCGATGGATGACGTGGTGCTTGATAAAGTGAACCACATTGGAGGTTTTGACTTCAACCAGTGGTATAGCCTCCGCCCATTTTGAAAAGTAGTCGGTTATTGCTAGGATAAACCGGTGACCTTTTGTCGAAGAAGGGCTGATTGGCCCTACGACGTCTATTCCCCATGCTTCAAATGGCCATGAAGCAGCAGTCGGGTGGAGCAACTCCGAGGGCTGGTGTAGAAGTCTGCATGAATCTGACATGCTTTACACCTTCGTGCATATTGGATGGCGTCGGCTATCATAGTTGGCCAATAGTATCCCAGCCTATGCAACCTGTCTTTAAGCTTTGGACCTGGCTGATGAGCTCCGCAAGTGCCATCGTGCGCCTCTTGAAGCGCCTCCTGTGCCTCTGAACGAGAAAGGCAACGGAGGAGAACACCGTCATATGAGCGACGGTAAAGTGTCTTCAGAATTGGATCGTAATAGAACCGGAGAGACCTTCGCCTGATGGACGTCGCTTCTTTGGGATCGTCTGGAAGCAGACCGTGCAAAGCATAGTCGATGAGAGGAAAGCGCCAGTCTCTTGGTTCAAGATCTGTGGAGACATTATAGGCTTCTCGAGTTCTTAGCATGTGCTTGAAGCATACAAGGTGTCGAGTTGCGACTGTGAGGTGATACTCGGTGTCGGCTGGCAAGGCTAGCGTTGTTGCTAACGCAGCAAGGGCGTCCGCCTTAGTATTTTGAGATCGGGACACATGCCCGATGTAGAAACCTTCAAATAGGTTAGCCAATTCGATGGCTATATGGTAATAAGGCACTAAGTCCTCATGGCGGACTTCGTATTCGCCTTTAACCTGATTGATGATCAGTTTTGAATTGCCATAAGCTTCGAGGTAGCGTACCCCCATTCCATGGGCGAGCTGAAGACCAATGAGCAGAGCATTATATTCTGCTACATTGTTGGAGCACGATTCTGTCAGAGAAAATGCTCTGGGCAGGACATGATTCTGTGGGGAGATAAACACAACCCCCACTCCGGTAATAATCTTGCCTTTAGGGCCCATTCGCGATGCTCCATCAAAGAACATCTGCCATACTTCCTCTTCTGAGGTTGCATTAGACTCGAAGACCTCATCAGGGATGTCTTCGTGAAGTTTTGAATGCTCCGGAACTGGATGAGCAGCCAAGAACTCTGCAAGGGCCTGGCCTTTAACCGCCTTCTGAGGCGTGAAGATCATGTCGTATTGAGACAATAAAAGTGCCCACTTAGCCAATCTTGAATTCAATGATCCTGGCTTCGTCATAAGAAGACGCAATGGGTTTACTCTGGAGATGACATGTATGGTCTGGCCGACCAAATAATGTCGTGCCTTCTGGACAGCGAAGACGAGAGCTAAACACTCTTTCTCGATAGGGTTGCAGCGAGATTCCGCTCCTATGAGAGATCTGCTCAGATAATAAATGGCTTGCTCGTGGCCATTGTCGTCCTTTTGAGCGAGGAGGGCACCGAGAGAGTAGTCCATAGCCTTTACATAAAGCAAGAATGGCCTCCCTGATGTAGGGCCACTAAGACTGGAGGCTTTGTGAGGTACCTCTTGATGTCTTCATAAGCTTCCTGACAAGCTTGATCCCATACGAAGGAATTAAGGGAACAAGACCCTTATTGTTTTGAGTTGTAGCTGGAAGATGCTTGACTTCCAACCGTGGCGCAGGGACGGAATAAGTCCCGTCAGGAACTGTGACCTTTGGAGCTTTGCCGAACTCAAGAGTCACCATATTGGCAGTGACTTTCTTTTGCTCCGTCTTCAACGTCAGAACTCCGGCGTCGACCAAGGCTTGAATTCTATCCTTGAGAACATAGCATTTGTCAGTAGGATGGTGACCATCCTGTGGTAGAGGCAGTATTTAGGGTCGTTTGTGCGCCCTATCTCATTGGGACGCCGCGCATCCGGCAGCTTCATTTTGTTCCCTTTGTGGAGCAGATGGAATATGGCGACCACCTGATCATCTTTGAACGAGTACTGCTTCGGAGGGAACTTGGGCTCCTGATTGTTGAAGCCGCTCTTCTTGGCCTTCGACTGCACATCTCCGGATAACTCCACAGACATAGTCTCTTTGTCTTTAGCTTGAGAAGGTTGCGGTAGGTCGCCACGCCCTTTGTTGTTCATCCCCCACTTACTTCTAAGGGCGGATGGTTCGAACTTTTTTGCTGATTTCTCGGCTATCTCAGCTTGTTCGACCAATTCTTTCCAAGTGTGGGCTTTAACAGCCCCCATGCGAACTTCCACTTGATCTAGGAAGTTGTGTCTGCATGTCTGCAAAAGCATGGGTAATGGCATCCCTGCTGGGCACATCAAGGATAAGTTTCTGAACTGTTCAATGTAGTCACGGACAGATTCGCCCTTCCTCTGCACAGTGGAGAGGAGTTTGTCCATGGTCACTTCGGTATCGTCCTCATAGAAACGAGAGAGGAATCGAGTTTCTAGGTCGATCCAGGAGTTGATAGAACCCGGGGAAGACTTCGGAACCAGTCAAATGCCACCCCTTTAAGGTGCCAATGAATAGCCTAGCCATGATGGCGTCATTGCTTATAACATTACCAGTCTGAGACCGAAAATAGTAGATGTGCTGATTTGGCGAGCTCTTTCCATCATAGGTATGCAGCGTTGGCGGTTTGAACTTCGGTGGATATGGCACCGAATCCCACTCCAGCGGATAAGGACGGACTGCCCCTACCTTCTTTAATTCATCCCTCTGAGCTAGGGATGCGATTTGAGCTTGGAGGCCCTTAAGGACTTCAGCGTCTAAGGAAGAACCCTCCTTGGATTTCTCCGGCTTTGGTTGCTCATTGCTGAAGTGTTCCTCCTCATCGTGATTGCTCCCGGCATCATTGTTATTCCGGTTACTGAGGAGTTGAGCGAGCATCTGTTGAATATTGTCCAGGGCCTCTTGCTGAGTTCTGAAAGTTTGCTCCTGAGCTTCCAGGCGTCGACGAAGATCGTCGTTGACGTTATCAGCCATATTGACTGATGCTCTGTCTGTTCGCACTGAACTGACTGTCGCCGAAGAGGCGTACCCACTATCTTCATCTTCTTCGTCCGATGATTGGAGTGATCTCCTGGGCTCTGGCGGGGCTAAGGTCATCGAGGAGGAAGGCTGTTCATAAGTGTAGGGTATCGCCACCCTGGATCTGGTGTTTCGGAAGACACCTTCTTCATGCACCAAGACTTCGCCTAAGCCTGGGCTGTAGTCTGGATCTGGGGATCTGTAGGGGGTGTCGTCAGATGTTTGTCTTCCCCTGCGCAGCTCTCGTCCTCTCCCAGTCATGTTGACGGATGCGGAGGGGAGATCTCGCAAGATACTCCTTCTGCGATGCTTCACCGGGGCTTGTACCGGTAGTCGATCAAAACTGACCGTCGTCTTGGAGGCGTGGTGGAAGTTGGTCCCAGCCGGCAATGGACCGAGTGGAGTGTCACCGGCTGACATCCCACTTGTTGACAACAGGGGGAAGAAGTTTGTCTATCTGTCAACAATTTCCTCAAATCGAACCGGTTGGGTCCCGCAATCGAGCGCGAAGGCTCTTTTGGGTCGCACATAGGGCGATGTCCTGCCTCCTTTATCCCTGTAGATGGGATTAGCACTGAATAGTGCTTTGGTTCTAGCTTCGCCATTAGACGCGAACTTAGTGCTTGACGCACTGGAAAGCGGAGCACGCTGCGGTGCTTTACCCGCTATGTTGCTGCGAAGGCAATTAGCCTTATATGGTACTTTGGCTTCGGCTTTGCGGTCATGAACCCTGCGCGTACTCTGTGGTACAGTAGCTTCGCTCATGAGAACGAGGCCGGCGCGAGGCATCGCTGCCCTTGAATTGGACGACGGTATGATTGCCGTTGTAACTTTATGATTGGAGCAGACAGGCATCTTGCCTTTTTCTTCACGAGAGAGGCGCGGTTAGGCGTAGCTACGCCTGAAGCTTCGGTCGAAGACTTCTGTTTAGGCCTCCATACCCGCCTTGGCAAAGGAGACTTAGGTTCGCAAGGAACCTGATTAGCCACACACGAGGCTGAGGGGTGTTGGCAGAATTCTGCTTCCGGTTTCTGATTTGAAACCTTAGTCGTGGAAACCCTCCTATGCTTCCGTGCTCGAAGCGTTGGGCCACCCCAGAGAGGACTTCTTCAAATCTTCCTTGATCGAACTGAACCACCAAGTTCTCATAAGTAAAGGAATCAGACTGCGGACGTGCTCCCTTGTTGCGCCAAATAACCGCAGTAGGTCCGTAGATAACCTTTTTAGTCTCCATAGAGACTTTCCTTGAAGATATAGCCAGAGAAGCTCTGGCTGCACCGGCTTTTCTGAATTCAGAGTTAGACCCGAAGGTCTGTTCGTCGCATTGCGACACTTGATTCTCGGCAGTGGAGAATTTCGTCCCCAGCGGAGTCGCCATCTTGTTTTCCATTATGTTTGCAAAGGGGAAAAACTTACAAAAAAGGTTGAGGAGCTAAATTACAAGTATTCTTAAAAAGATTACAAGTAGATCTCCTCAGAGATTCTGGAGAAGTGTGCCGATAGGAGTCTGGTCAGCGCGCGATCACTTTGTCCCTTTGACGATGCGAGCGATGAGATTCCCTTCTCGCCTGGTTCGGGGAATCAGAGAATAGAAGGTTGGTAGAACCCTCTTGCTGCTTCTCAAAATCGCCTTCAATAAGGAATTCCTTCTCGCCTGGTTCCAGAGATTCCTTGAGAAGAAGGACGATGTTAGGGTATCAACACCCTGGATAGAGAAAGCAATTCTCTAAAAGGTCTCTGAATTCGAGAGCGCACGGTGCTTTGTGAAGAAGCCTCTGCTTGTGGAGCTCTTCTGTGCGTCTGTCTGCCTCTATTGATCTCTATTGATCTCTCTCCATTGATCGATCCTCTCTCCTTGTACCCCTGGCGGGCTATTTATAGGGAGAGAAAGGGTATAATCGTCCCTTGAAGATATGAAAACAGATTGAATCAAATCTGTTTAAATCTGGAAATTAGCCTTGCTGCGAGGCTAGGATAGCTTCTGCGGAGCTAGAATTGGTAGGTCGGTTGATCCTCTTGATCTGTTTTGATCCTTTCCATATCGTTGGAGGATTTCCCCTTGATCTTCTTACTCGTTTTAGAAGAGTCAAGAGATTGTGGCAATCAACTGCCAAATTTGATCTCTGATTTGATCTGATTGGATCCGATCTCATCCGAGATTTGATTGGTCAAAGGTTGACTGTGACAGATCAATAATGGCGCTGCCCGCATTGAGCTCGTGGCGGAGCTAGAGGCAATTCTTGGCGAAGTCCGAAAAAGAGACTTTTCGGCGAAGCTGTCAGTTGGCTTCTTGGCGAAGTCGAGTGATATTAGCCTCTCAAACGAGGCTATCCCTTTGGGCTCATACGATGCTAAGTGCTAGCATCTTTAGACCTGCTGAGGTCTGTTTAGAAACAATCCGGGTTCACTGTCTGCTTGCTGGATCAGTGGAGTCCAAGTTGCTTCCTTGTCCCTCGGAGATGGGTGAAAACTGGTCTTCAGCTCGTCTGTCACTTGTCTTTTGTAAATGTCAACAAGTTTAGACATTGTTCGGACCAACAAGAATCTTGTCTTTTTTAAGTGTCAACATAAAAGAAAGAAAATTTAAAACTAACTTTGTTAGTATACCCTCCCCCCACACTTATCTCATGCATTGTCCTCAATGCATTGTGAATGTGTATATGCATGAAACAAATAGGGAAGAAAAAATTATCTCAAGGTGGTGGTTCCTGTGGTGGTCTGATTAGCCCACGAAATGTGGCCCAATTCAAAGATTATGGAGTTCGAAAGAACCCACAAGTGACCTCTCTAATATAACCCATTAAAAGAATGATTAAGTAAATGATCTTATTTTAAAAATTATCTTCATCTAATTTTCAATTTTCAAAAATAATTCTTAAGTCATTTTGTTCAACACCTTTGTCCAACAATGAAGTGTGGTTGTGGAAGATAATTGATTTAGGCTCAAACAGAACAGGAACAAATACTGACTCGAAAATTTGACTTAGATCAAGTCGAGATCAAAAGTGGGAGTCAAAATTGGTTCAAAAATAGGGTCCAAACCAAAGAATTGATGTAACACATTTTTCCTATTAACGGAATGTGATCGTAAATTATTGATGATTTAATTTCACAGTGTATTAATACAGGATTCAATGTTGACTCCGGAATATGAAAAAAATCATTATTGAATCAAAAAGTGAAATGAAATTACCAACTTGAGGTTCAGGATCACATTCATGTTCAAGTTCAATTTCAGGAAAGGGATAACTTGCCAAAATTGTTAATGAAATTTTAAAACTTAGAGTTTAGTCAAGTTCAAATGGTTGTGCTGAAATTGAATCTTAGTTTTTAAATAACATGATTTTGGGTTCAATCGACAGAGTTAAGAATATAAGGATTGGTCAAAGGTTGACAAGAAAGACTTTTCTCACTCTGATTGATCAATTCGCTCATTATTGATTTTAACCTACTGATAGGCCGGTTAACAGAATTTTGAGTCTGAATCATGTCTTCTATACTCTTTGCAATCAGTTCTTCTTGAAAAGGTGAGTATGAAAGTTGGTTTTGAAAATTGTGGTGAAATTGTGAGTCCATCAGATATTGTGATTGTTACTCAGACTCATGCAAGGATTCCATACTCATTTCCAGAATGAATTTTTTTTACAGTTGGATGTTCTGAAAAAAATATGTGAAGCTTGGTTCTGGGAAAATAGTGAGTCCAACATGTTTTTAGAATATTGCTTGGACTTATGCAAGAGTTTCATAGTCAATTCCAGGACCGATAGTTGTTCATTTTGAATCGGTGAGACTAGAAAAGATGAGTATGGCACTTGAAAATTTGGTTGAAATGATGAGTCCAACATATTTTGAAATTGTTGCTCAGTTTCCAGAAACACTTCCATATCCTTTTCTAACTCAGATTTTTCTTCAATTGGATGTTCTAGAAAAAGAGTATATGAAGTTTGATGTGGGAAGTGTTATGAATTGAGGAGTGTTATGAATTGAGCAAGTTATGAATTTGTTGTTGGGACTTAAGCATGGCTTCTATACTCTTTTCCAAATTGTATTTTTTTTCAGTTGGTGGAATAGAAAAAGGAGTATATGAATCAAAATCGGGGAATGAATATTGTGAAAATTATGGAAAAGGTGGTTGAAAATTTGATCTGGGTGAGATGAATCCCCATTGACTCTGTGAAGAGTGAAAATTATTTTGAAAATAATAGTCATAAGATTGGGAGGATGGGTCATATTGAGTAGGATAAACCCACTCTGGTCTATATGGTTGGTTCATATTGTACATAGCCAGGTTGGAGTTATCCGAGTCAAATGAGATCAGGATGAAATATGGATTGATATTAGGATTGAAAGAATTGTTGTTGAAATCCATTTAACAAACACATACAAAAAGAAAAAGCAAACAAAATAGAAAGAAAAAATCAAAACCAAGTTTATACTAGAGTTTACCTAGACCTAGACGACTCCTAACTGGTTAGACTGTCCATAGGGGGTATATTGTAGAAATCTGACCACAAGTTAATCGGACAAGTAAGGGTAAGACCAGTGGGAGGTATCCGTGCTAGAACAACGGGCCTTATTATGCCAAACCACTGTTTTTCAAGATTTCACTTCTCAATCCCCAACCTTATGACATTGATGACAAGAGTCAAACTCTGACAACTTCTCCCTTAAGTCAATCTCCTAAATCAGTCCGAGATATCAGGGGCTAATGTCTAGTAAGTTTTATTTTGGTTTTGGGTTGTGTGAGTGGGAAGATAGTTTTTGGGCTAAGAGAAGGTAATGACTTTCCCGCCTTATGTTGTATCGGGATACACCTTTAAGTTCAATTTGTGCAAGTGTGCAATATAAATGAGAATGAACACAAAAAGCGAGTAGACTGCCCACCTGTTTGTTCTAACTATATGCAGTGCAATATGTACACCTCGGTCCAGATCACAAAAATAGAAGAAAAAATACAGTATATTGAAAATGAAATCGACGCTTGCCTAGATGCAAATGTCTATACTATTTTAAAACATCCAATTTTCGTATTTTAGTTCTCAATTATTAGAGTACACAGGTAATTTAAATAGAAACTAGCAGCAGAATAAACATATATATGAAAATGTAGAATACCCTGCAAAAAATGGAGACCAATGCCCAAAACAGTGCCGCATTTTCTCAGCAAAAGGGACCTGGCCGCGGCAAACTTTTGGAACCAGCACCCCTACTTTCAAGAGCAGGGAACTACAGGGGTAGTTACCTTCTGCAATTGTTAGATTCTGAAAAATTTGACCCGTGCAACAGAAACAAAGAAAAAAGTTAACAAGAATGTTAAATCAAACCGTTTCCATCCCCGACAACGATACCAAAATTTGATCGGGGGAACCACGCATGAAAAGTGTCATTTTGAAATAAGAGATTAAAGTGTGCGCGCTTTGTCTTCCTCGATACTTCTGTTATAGCACAGAGGTTAAATGGGTCGAAGCCACAAGGACGGGAGGCAATAGAAGCATTAACGATATGTTCACATGTATGTTAACGTTTCTTTAACATTTCAAAGAATCAAAAGAAACGAAAACAAAAAGTGGAAAGAGTAGAATACGGTGAAAATGAAGAAGAGGGACATAGAAGAATGGTTATTTGAGAAGTGGTTTTTAAAACAAGTAAAAAAGAAAAAATAAAAAGAAATACAAGAAAACTCATGGCTCCTAACTACTAATGGCTCTACTAACATGCTAACCTCTTAGTGATAGTTGCCACACATGTATCTTTAGTCATCACTAGTCCTTATTCAAGAGTTTTTCAAAGCATGACCCATAAGTTGACTTTCACATCCAAACTCAATAAAAAAGTGCAAGCTACTATTAAACATTCAAAACTAAACTAAAGCAAGTATGGAATAAAGTAATGTTAGCTTGTTAGAGAGTTAGATGTTAGACTATTAGAATCCATCATCATAAGCCATTAATGGCTCTTGCAAGAGCAAGGCCAAGTAGAGACTATTAGATTCATGTGGATTATCAAGTAAGGAGTTAGCAAGTTAGTGGTTAGTAGTTAGTTGCCATGAGAGAAAAATTAGATAAACATGTAAGAAGTTAGAGAATAAACAAATAGAGATAAAGGAAGAACCTTTCATAGAGTGTCACTCTCTATTAAAAGAACTCTCTCTTATATCCTATGAATCACTCTTTTCTCCATTACATGATCTACAAAAGAAAAAAAAAGAAAAAAAGAACAACTAAACTACACAAAGGTGAGAAAATTACACTACAAGCCCTACTTCCTGAAAATATGGCCAATACAGGGTATTTATAGAACAAGGGAGGCACCAGGGCAGGCATACAGGGCCACGCGTCGAAGCTTGACACGTGGCCCCACAAGATGGCCGCGGAAATGCGGCTCTGGCCATATTTTCATGGCCATGCTGGTGCCATGCGCGCAGTACCAGAGTGTGCAGCCTCTTGATGCACACTACTCCATGTACTTTCTGTCGGTTCGTTGATATCTGCACCCTGTTGCAGTGGAATAGGCTTCCAAAAGTCAATGGATATATTTAGGCTCTAAAAATCACTAAATAAATGGGATTTATGGGCTTCTTCTTCATTTCATGTCATAGACCTAGAATCATGCAAGAAAGGTATTATTAATCAAATTTTATATAAAATAAATGTGAAGATGTGGTATGAAATATGCAAATATGGATACTAATCATGTCTCCACTTACTCTTCACTGTCTAAGGCAAGCAAATCCCAAGGAGTCAGAATCACCCAACAAGGAAAGAAAATATGCAGTATGTACAAAGAACGAAGATATATATGAACAAGAAAAGGACATACAATATGCAATTAATGATTAATGATACTTATTTCCATTGACACAACTATGTATTAATAGTATGAATTTATTACGGAATCTAGCCATGCAGTATTCAAGTCATGATGATAAACAAGCAGTTACAAAACCATAAGTATGTCATGGTATGGAGTAAGTCAAGTATAATAAGTATAGCTAAATAATCAATCAATAGTAATCATTAAAAGAAACACACAACTACAAGTTGAATTTATGAAGATATCTCTAGGAATTACTAATTATGTGAGACTACCTCAACTACCACGTGCAGTTAACATACCCCATCCTATGCCTACTACTCATATCAATTAGGTTCTAAGCACACAAATTGACTGTGTCCCATACCATAACATATTCCCGCATATCAATCAATGATTATCCTTATTTGAAAACTGTTAGTGAAAAAAGTATCCGTGTACCTCAGCGAGAAGTCATGCTAGGAATACTCTAAGTTATAATTACCGTGAGCTCGTCAATAACCCATGTCACAAAGTAACATGCACAATGTAATAACATATACCACCATACCTTATATACAGGTAGGGGCACTCATGGAGCACTTTCTCAGCTTTCACCATCAATTTCTCCAATATTATCCCCATGTCTTGTCATTTTTGCAACCAAATTTTATAAAGAATATGAATATCCTTACGTGAACCAGTACCAAGAACAATCATGCCACCTTGTCAAGTCTATTTATCACCATGGTGTCTTTCCACTTGTAAGTAATTTATCATCATGTAGCAATTTGTTCAAGTATGGTCTATTCGAGCAATTAACTTGAGACAACACCAATAACATGCATGAAAATTCAATATCAAACAATAACAACATGTTTTAATTTATCTATAATCAAATTTAAGATTTAAATTTAGAGACTAAAAATCTAATTTAGTAAAGATTATAGTTTGGGTAATCAAAATATCAACTTTTACAAATTTATATGTGCAGTGGTGTTACGTTAAATGAAATTATTAAATGTGAGCATACATTTTGAAGTTGATAGAGTTATAAGGGTTCATCAGTCAGGACACTTCTAAATTTTTAAAAAATAACTTTTTCAGAAAAATGAAGATAAAGAAATTAGTTTCATAATCTACACATCTAACATTATGTTATCCCTAAGTGTCATGCTAGTCGAACTTAGGAATGTGAGAAATAATTTTTCGAAGTTAATACATATGATAGAGTCAGGATAGAATTCCAGCCCCAAGACTTTATTTTAACGCGGGATTTCATCTGACAAATGAGGCCAAAATCCAAAGAAATTTTTTGGACATCTTATAAACTTGTAATTTTATATCCTATCAAAATTTGAGCTTATTTGGGCGTACTAATCAGGAGTTATGATTTTTCAAAGTTTGTTATACATGACATAATTTGATCCGAAGTCTCCGAATTCAGATTAAGGTTCCATCCAACAACCAAGGTCAGATTCCAATGAACTTATATGAGCATATTTTAGACTTATTATATCACATCATAGCAAAATTTCAATCCATTTGGACTTATGGTTTATGAGATAGGATTTGTTTTCTTTTTACACATTTACAGTTCAACCAGAGCAAAATCATAGAACATAATGGAGTTAAAAAGATATTAGAACTGCATTATGACCATTAAAGCATATGACTGCAGTCTAGAAGGCAGAATGAGAGAAGAAATAGGATGGACATGGTTCAAAATTACATCTCAAGAGGAAACATGCAGCAAAACAGAATTATCAAATAGAAAAATCTAGTAATAAATAATCTAGCCCATGAGAATTTGTGTTCTGTACCAATTATATCAAAAATCCCCCCAACATCTAAAGCATGAGACACCATATGGCAAAAGAAAATAGCATGTGTTTTATAAGAAAAGTAACAAGTTTTTATCTAAATATATTATGTTTCAGTCCTCATGAGACTGGGTTTTGTTATTTAGCATATTTATTCCTAAATCTTGATGAATAAGCAAAACCTGGATGAATAAGCATAACCAACAAGATTGGATGGGAAGAATCATGGGTGAGTGCTAGGCATGATTCTTATCGGATTAAAATCAAGGAAGGAAAAGAGAAATCAGATACTTGCCTTCTGATGAATAAACTCCAACCTTGATTGGGTAACAGCCTCCTTCTTCCTCCTAGAGTAGATTGATCTTTAAGGTTTGTGAATTAATCTTATGAGTATGTGTAGGGTAATAGTGTTTGAGTTAAGTTTGAATCGATATTTAGTTATGATTTAGCTATATCCACAAATTTAAAAGTTTATCTATTAGTTTTGATTTGATTTAGGTGTGTTTCAAGGTAGGGGAAAATTTTGTACGAATTTTAAATAATTTGTATCTGTTTTTTCCTTGAATATTCTTGAACTCAAAAGGATAAAGGATTAAGGGGAATTCCATTTTGATTTGGTTTCTTATTGGATTTGGGTATAAAAATCTAAACCATATTGGATAGTAAATTAAGTTATGGGCTTTGAGTCACAATATTTATTATTACTAAAATATTTTTATTAATATTCTTAATTGTTATCTTTACTATTTATTTATTTAATGTCTCTTAATGTCACCTAGTTTTAGGATATTACATTATGGCAGAGTACGTCTCCTTGTAATAAATCTCAGGGCATTAAGAGAAGCTTTGCACCACGAGGCATGTCTTGTATCGCACTATTTCATTCTTCTCATTACGCTTCCTTCTAACACCCACTTGTATCTAACAGATTTATATTGGGTGATGTAGAACTACAAGTCCAAACACTTTTCGCTTCTTTAGGAATCTAATTCTGCCTGGATTGCTTCTTTCCATTTTGACTAATCTATTCTACATTAGCATTCATTAGCAAAACAAGGTTCGATGTCATCCGCCAATATAAATACATCATCGATGATATTTTTATTAATTTCAGTAGCGACCGCCAATACATATACATCATCAATGATTATCTCATTTTGATTCCAAATCTCATCCAAGCATGCATAATGGACCGAGATCTCCTAGTTTTCGAGAATAGGAAATTGTACCACTTCTCCTCCGACACTCGTCTCTTCTAGGATGCTCCCATAATCTGAAATATTTTTATGAGATGGATCGATTTAGATAACGATCTCAGACGGATTCATGCCAAGTTTCTCCTCTTCCGGGGATATGAATCCTTTGACCTAATAGTTTGCCTTGCTTCTGGCCGGGGAATAGATGACTGGATAGGCGCCAGTGTACATATACCATCAAGGATGATACGCCTTACGAAGACATTGCTCCCTTCGGGGATAATTTTGCGACCTACAGGGACGTCTATCCTTGTAGTCATGTCTGCAGCAGGTATATGTGATCTCGACCCATTAGTTAGATCAGAGAAAGCATTTGGTATGTTTTGAGCAACACTCTGAAGATCTAAAATTTGTCACACTTTTTATCACATTGTACGGTACGGGGATCTAGATGAGATATAGTGGGGACAGTTCACATCAATTCGTATCATTCTTCAGGAACATTGATATTCTTATCCCCCTAACAATGGGAAGACTGTCTTATTGAAATGACACTTCGCAAATCAAGTGGTAAAAATATCGCATGTCAAGGGCTCTAGAAAGTGAATGATGGAAGGAGATTCATAATCAACATAAACCCCTTTCCTACATTGAGGATCCATTTTTATGCATCACAGCAGCGCAATTGGCACGTAAACTACGCACCCAAAAATACATAAGTATGAAACAGCAGGTTCGTACTCAGACACCAGCTTGTAATGCAGAAAAGGGTTAGGTGGTAGTGGGTCTCAAGTGGACCAACATGGCTGCATGCTAAATTACGTAGCCCCATGCAGAAATAGGAAGCCGGTGCGCTTAACCAGGATCCTTGCGATCAATTGTATGGCTTTATGAATGCTTTTGCTAGATCATTTTTGTGAACATGCGGGACAAGATGTTCAACTCAATCCCAAGGGACATGCAATAATCATCGAATATTTTTGATGTAAACTCGCCGATGTTATCCAATCTTATAGACTTTATCAAATAATCCTAGGTGGTGAGCTCCCAATTTAATGATTTGGTCGAGGAGTTTAGCAAAAGCAACATTTCTGGTGGACAATAAGCAAGCATGTGATCAGCATGTTGATACATCAACCAATACCATAAAATAACGAAATGGTCTGCAAGGTGGTTTGATTGGTCCATGATCAGTCACTAATATTGCATATACATTATCACATTCCTACATTTTATTTTAAATAAACTCTTCTAATTAATTATTTTTTACCATTTAAATTGTGCAGGCCTTTACCAAGGGAAAAGGAGAGAAAACGAGCCCAAAAGACCACTTAAATTACGATTTAAATGAGCTTAATTCAAAATCAAGGATTGGGACAAAAGATTTTAGATGATCAGAGTAAATCGGAGCAGATAATATTAAATAGAAACTAGTTAAAATCGGATTTATTTAGATTTATTTGGTTAGTGTAATATCCCCTATTTAATAATACCATATAATTATTTTTAAATATTTACCTGATGATACTTATTATCTTATTATTATTAATTAACTTGATTTATTATCATTATTAGTATTATTATTGTTTATGACTTATAGACTTTTATGCTTATATTTAGTTATATTAAATTATATGGGTAGTATTATTATTTTCATCCAAGCCCAATAAACTCAGCCCATTCTCCTTTTCCTTTTGTTTTCTTCTCCTTTTTATGCTAAGCCCATATGAGCCAGCCCACTTCTTTATTTTCATCTTTTTCTATTTTTCTTTAAGTCCAAAAACTAAGCCCATAAGCCCACTATCTATTTTTCTTATTCTTCATGTACTTATTTCTTTTAACTAAAGCCAATAATCTATAACCCATTACCATTGAGATCCTTACCCATTAACCCAAAACATAATCCCAATCCAAATCCTATCATATCAAATCTTTTCATAAATCTCAACTAATCCTAATCAAATCCCAACTACTAAATTAAGCAAACTAAATCTAATTAGAATTTAGGTTTCTAAAATATCGTACATCCTATATATAGAGCCAAACTCTTTCTTTCACTTCTTCTCAAGAGAAAACTCTAATCTAAAATCTCCCCACTTTCATCTTTTCCTTCTCCAAGTGGCTCAAGTGGATCATGAACGAAAAGGGCTTTGAGGTACAGAAATTGAGGAGAAAGCAAGAAGAGATTGAGGAGAAAGCAAGGAGGAACAAAGCAAGGAGAGATTGAGGAGAAAGTAAGGAGGAACAACTCAAGTAAGTAGATCTAACTTGTGAAATTAATTTTAGTTTTTCTTAAAAATAAATTAAATTTAATTAGAACCAAATAAATAAATTATATAAATAAATTATTAATCTCAATAATCTGTTATTCAACTTATCTATACCCTTATGACAAAACACACCATAATATATTTAATAGTTCTTAAAAATTTACCTAAAATAATTTTATATAATTATAATTTTAATACCCTACAAAGCCTTGACTTGAACAAATCAAATCCAAGTAAGTAATTTATTTTCTAAAAAAATTATTGATATAAATTGTTAATTAATAATCATGTCTATACCATGATCTCCATGAATATTTTTATGCATCAAAACCTAATCTAAAATCCAACAAAAATACATAATAAGATCTACCAACTTATAATTTTTAATTTATATTTTTTTTTCTAGAATTTTGTTTACAACAAATAATCAAAAACAAAAAGAAAACAAAAAACAAAAACAAAAAAATGAAGCACTGCTCTCGGCTTGGCCGAGAGCAGGCGCTGCACAACAGGGCTGTGCCCTGCTGTGCAGGGCCTGGCCGGGCCCGGCCTAGCCTGGGCCTGGCAGGCCTGGGCTCGGCTGGGCCGCACAGGGCCTTTGGGCTTATAAAAAAAAAGATGTTTTTAACAGGCCGGACCAGACCCGGCCTGGCCCGGGTCTGACCGGGCTGGGCTGCAGTTTTCCAATCAAAAAAGAATCTTTTATTTTGGCTAAGGCCCACAGCCTGTTTTTAGCCCAGTACTGCATGGGTTGTATCTTTTGGATCCACACCCGCACAACAAAACCCGACCCAACAGAAAAATCCAGACTTGTTAACCTGCAGAAAAATAATTAAAATAATTATTTTAAAAATATCACAAAAATAGAGAAAAATATAAATAACAATCTGCACTACTTCTACTTTTCATGATAAAATTTTCAGAAGAATAGTAACATAAATTAAATCAAATTACCCCCTTTAAAGTCAGTTTTGTTAAATGGTAAATTCGAACCCGTTACGAAATTTAATGTTAAAAGTTTTTAAAAACCCAACAAAGGAGAATTTAAAATTTGATAAATTAAACTTATTAATTTCATGTAATTTAAAAGATCATATCCCGAATCTTATGCTAATTAATCAAGATTAAATAGATAAAAGATCCTAACAATTTCTATTGAAATAATTTGTGTAGATTTTTCGGAATTCTAGGATTTGCAGTGCTTTGATTGAGATCTACCTCAGGTGAGTGCTTTTTCCTCCTTCAGCTAACAAGAATTCTTGCGATGAAGGATTTTATCTAGTTATCTAATTATGTTGGTTAAGCTAATGTGCTAGTATTTAGAAATTTTATAATTTCAAGAATTACCTACATGCATTATTCGTAGGATATTTATGTATTCCTGTATGCAATTAAGTACATTCGTTCTTGATAATGAACCTTCAAGATCACTACATGACATCGATTAGGACTTTACCAATAAGACTCACCTGAATGACATTTATGATCATCATGCTCATGTTATCTAACTACTGAGAAAAATATTGTTAAACGGTAACAATCTCATCCTGTTTATCATGTTCACTGATATATATATATATATATATATATATATATATATATATATATATATATATATCCTGTTATACATGTATCACGATTTCACTTCTATGTTATTACTGTTATCGTTACCGAATTATCCCAGTAAATTTAGGTAACATGTACATTAATAATATTAAACAACTTACACTGAGATTGGAGAAATTGATGGAGGAGACAGCGTCTGTATTTTGGATGGACCTAGGATTTAGGTTGCGCAGCCAAAAGAGGGTTCCACTGCAGGGTTCCCGTGGGGTGACTGGCACCCCGTCCTGTTTCCTGTTACTGTTATACATGTTATACATGTACCTGTTCCTGCTATACATGTTCCTGACTACCTTGCGGTAGGTCATGGTTCATCGCCAGGAGTCTGGGCCGTGGTCCTGAGTATGCACGGGACCCACCTAAAACACAGACAATGTCTCCAACTGATCAGTTTCAATAACTGAGGACCCCGATTAGCATGTGTGATAGGCATAGTATGGGACGCATCTATTACATGTGGCAATTGGTGTTCCCTGACATAATTAATAATGATAAACTGTTAATGTATTGTGACTAACCGTGATCACCCGACTGTATATATATGTATAAACTATGATAGATATAGGATTGTACACCAGACTAGTGACATATGCTAGGTTATACATTATGACATTAGTTGTTCCCTGTTATCATGATATCAGTTATATATCGTTCATAGTTTGTTATTGATATTGATTATTCTGTTACCTTTTATTTTCAGACTATCATGTTATTGCTTACATTATTTTTTTTATGCACGAGCACCTTCCCTGTTACACACACACTCATTAGGTCGCTTCTGACGACCCTGGATTCGCACGTCCAGGGTATTGGACATTTTCTTATATTGTTCAGGTTTCATTGAGCTCGTACACGTTACGAGAAGCTGGAGTCTCTGTTTTCTTGATTATAGGTATTCTTACTCTCTTATTTATGTTATTTCCTGATTCTATCTTTATCGCATCCAGTTGCTATTTTCTTTCCTTTATTCATCTGTTATCATTGTGTTAGATATTTATATGTCATATTGCAGTGATATTGATTTATCGTAGTAGATTTTGTAGCTTGTTCAGGTTACTTTAGGCTTAGCGTGTATGCGTGGGGTATTTCCTAACATATATATGTCGCCGACCTTCGTCGCGACTTCATTTTCACGTATTTTGGGAAGCGGGGCGTGACAGTTAGCTTGAGGATAAACAGAGATATCGCCAAATCTAGAAATAAATTGAAAATCCAATTGGATAAAAGGAAGTATCAAAAGCATCATGGACCACGGACTCTGAATCTGGCCATTTGGCCAGATCCTGCCGCAGATCCCCAGCAAAAGCCGTAGATTCGCAGCTTTGTTAAAGCTGTTGGGGGAGCATTTTGCTCCCCTATCTTCATTAACTCTCCCTCGTTTGGTTTTACCTATAAATACTAGGATTTCTCAGTGTACAAAAAACGATGAGGCAGAGATAGATACTTAGGTTAATTTTTATTCTAGTTTAGTGTAGGCTTTTATTTTTCTTTTTATGTAATTTTCAGCTTTCATTTATGCAATTCAGAGGATGTCAGAGTTTCATAGGAGAATAAGAGTGAAGCTTGTACTGAGAGGGACACTGGTGTAAGTTATTCTTTTCTTCTTTTATTGTTGCCACATTGAATCTAAAGTTATATTTTTTATATTCTTCTTTGTTTTTGTGTTCTTCTTCTTCTTCTTTACTTCTCTTTTTTTAGTACCAATTGCAATTTAAGTGAGTCTTATAGCATCAAAAGAGCCTTATCTTTGCGAATGCCACTGATAACTCATGACAATGGATTTAGTCTTAGTCTGTATCAATTCATACTTGTATCGTCTTGATGATGTAATGTGGAAGAGACGGGAATCAACTCTTATAGGCTATGCGTTGATTGCCTTCACTTCAAGGTAACATCATTGCCAAAGATTCAAGGTAAGTATTTGGCCAAAGGAGGTAAGTATTTATTTTAGATTTTCTTTCCTTTCTTTTAATCTTTAGTTTAGATCACCTTCATCACAAATCTCTACTATTTTTCACTTTTTTTTACAAAATCACCATCTCCTTCTATCTACCACTTTTACAATTTAACATAACTTTTTTTTTCTTTTCAAGAACTAAAAGAAGAACTTTAACTATTTTTTGTAACTTAAGAGAGAACTTGCAAAAAGCTTCCATCGCTAGTCCCTCCTTGAGGATCATGACCCGCATAGCACTTGCTACGGTAGTATTGAGTAATTGCACACTTCTATTATAAAGTTCTGAAATTTTGTGTTTTCTGTGTGCAGGATCCAACTCAATCAAATTCCAGCATGGATACCTCCCACCAATCTTGCCCCTAACTAGCCGATTAACTTGTGATTAGATTGGCAATATACCCCCGCTGGACATCTAATCAATTAGGAGTCGTCTAGGTCTAAGGTCTACCCTAACTTAGGTTAGATTTTTTTTCTTTTTATTTGTTTGTTTATTTGTTTTTTCTTTGTTTGTTAATATTTCTTGTGTGATATGGCTTATAACAATATTTTTTAATTTTAATGGTAATCTATATTACACCCCGACCTCTTTTTCAGATATTACCACCCAGCATATCATAACTTTAACCAACCTAATGTGTTGGATTGGTCTTATCCAAATTAATATATGCCTCAGTCCCAATACTGTGAACAAGACTGGAACAATCATTACCACTCTTCACAGAGTCAGTGAGGATACAACTCCCCCGAGTCATATAGTCAATCATCTTACCAACATTCAGCTTCATATACTCCTTCTCTCGAACAACCATTAGAAGAATCAATTAACTAGAAAAAGCGGATGGAAGCCTTAGAAGAACTCGAGCGACGAATTCAAAATCTAGAAGACTTGAAATCCCATAAAATTTTCAAATCCAAGATCCTTACTCTATTTTTCAAGTCCTACAAAAGAAGAACATATCGACTTAGAAAAAAGTATAGAATTCATGATTCAATTTCAAAGTGATCTACTCTATATGATAGAAGAAAGACTTAGTCGTATGAAAATATGCGTAGGAATAAGAAAACTCTCCCTATCCAATCTTTGACTATTCCCGACACTTCTAGCCATATTGATAAAAACTAAGAATCATGGTATCTTGAAGACTTTGACCAAGATTCAATTTCACCACAAAACCTTGAACTTGACCAATATCAACTCATTGACAGATTGGCAAGTTTTCATTTTAATAAGATTGAGCTTGATTATGAATGTGACCTTGATCCCCAACTTTGTGATTCAGTTCCCATCTTCGAATCTATGTTGACTCAGGTATTCTTACCCAATTTGGATCAATTTCTCGAGCCAATATTTATTCCCGTACCCAAAATCTAGAAATTAAATCACCAATTTTGGATAATCACATTCCATTGATGGGAAAAAAATGTGAATTTTAATTCTTGGATTTGGACTTAAGTCTTGAGCCAAAACTGACTCTCGAACCCAAAGTTGATTTTTCGAGTTAGTATTAGTTCCTGTACCTATCATTCTTGAACCAAGTCAACCATTCCACCAAGTCACATTCTTTTGTTGGACATAAGTATAGAACACGATGATTCCGTGATGATTTTTTAAGACTAGTCATGTAAAGGGAATAAGTTTCATGATAGGATCTTTCATAATTCTATTCATATTGGGGCTGTAAATATGTAAATAGAAAAGAGGTCAATAGAGGTGGGTTCCGTGAATCATCACATTATCTTGATTGGGTAGCAACGCTTGACCCAATCCGACCACCATCAGAACCACCACCTAAGGTAATATTTTTCTTCCCTTTCTTCTTTTTCATACATCTATGCATTCATTCATACATTGAGGACAATGCATGAGATAGGTGTGGGGAGGGTTCTAAATAACATAGGTTTTCTTTTTAGTTAAAATAAAAATTAACATTTTTCTTTCTTTAAAAAAACTTTTTGAAAAAGAGCAATATTTTTGACATATTTTTTTAAGAAATTAAGTTAATTTTAAGGAATAGGAGAATCATAATTAGGATTTCTTATTCTTGGTCAAAATAAGATTATTTGTTTGATTTCTAGGGTTAGAAAGAAAATCTGAAAAAGTAATTTAGTCTTGATTTTTACCTTGATGAAATATGCATGTTTTATACACTTACACACTTAGGATTCAAAAAACAAAGATTCTTATGCCTTATTAAAGAAAAGAAAATAGAAAAAAATATGTATATAATATTCAAAAATCTTCTGATTAAGCTGGGTATTTGTGCCCCATAAAGCATAAGTATTCACGCCTAAAACGATTCATATAATAAAATTCTTAGTTTTGTGGCCTTATTTGCTCGAGTCTTTAAGTCCTTAGGGTATTTTCTCACCCGGTACCCTAAGACCGTTTGGTTTGAGAGTCACCGATTAAAGGCTCGTTACATGGGTAGATTAGAAAGCCTAATAGAACTAAGGAATAATATACCCCAAAAAAAAAACAAAGAAAAAAAGGCATAAGAGTTAGAGTTAAAGAACCCCAAGTTAAAATTTCACGATCACAAAGGTGCATATAACTTAGGCTAAAATAATAAAGTAGATGAGAAATACAGTTTGACTTATTACCTTAATTGATAACAAGTTTTTGAATAAAGACTAAGTTTAAGAATGAAAAGTTCGATTTTTCTATCACTTATAAATTACTTAATTCTTATAATAATACTTCAAATATTTTTCTCTTTCAAAATGTGTTTTCAAAATACTAACTCTTTATTTCTCTTTCTTTTTGGATTTTGTGGGTGTAATCCACTGAAAATTCTCACGAGACAAAACTCGTCCTCTAGGGGTAACTTAGAAGTTTAACGGCTTGTTGCATATGCTTAGTGCAATCGCATGACCTGTGAAAGTGCTCTAATAATTTCTTAAGTTTAGTTATGACGTTTTGCTCGAGAACAAGTAAAAAATAGGTGTGAGGGTATGATCGGTCACTAATATTGTATATACATTGTCAAATCTTGCATTTCATTTTATATAAACTCTGCTAATTAATTATTTTTTACCATTTAAATTGTACAGGCCTTTACCAAGGGAAAAGGAGAGAAAACGAGCCCAAAAGCCCACTTAAATTCAGATTTAAATGAGTTTAATTCCAAATTAATGATTGGAATAGAAGATTTAAAATGAACAGAGCAAATCGGAGCAGATAATACCAAATAGAAACTAGTTAAAATCGGATTTATTGGAATTTATTCGGTTAGCTTGAGTATAAACAAAGATATAGCCAAATCCAGAGAATATATTGAAAATCCAATTGGATAAAAGGAAGTATTGAAGCATCAACAGACCACGGACCCTGGATCTAGCCAAAAGCCGCGGATTCGCGGCAAAAGTCGCGAATCTGGGGCTTTGTTAAAGCTGTTGGGGGAGCGTTTTGCTCCCCTATCTTTGTACGCTCTCCCTTGTTTGGTTTTTTCCTATAAATATTAAGATTTCTCATTGTACAAAAAACGATGAGGCAGAGATAAATACTTAGGCCAGTTTTATTCTAGTTTAGTGTAGGTTTTTATTTTTCTTTTCACGTAATTTTCAGTTTTCATTTATGTAATTCAGAGAAGATCAGAGTTTCATAGGAGAATGAGAGTGAAGCTTGTACTGAGAGTGACACTGGTATAAGTTTGTTCTTCTCTTCTTTTATTGTTACCACACTGAATCTAAAGTTACATTTTTTATATTTTTCTTTGTTTATGTGTTCTTCTTCTTCTTTTTTACTTCTCTTCTTTTGGTACCAATTGCAATCAAAGTGAGCTTATAGCATCGAAAGGATCTTGCTTTTGTGAGTGCCACCGATAGCTCATGACGATGGATTTTAGTCTCAGTCTATATCATTTCATTCTTGTATCATCTTGATGATGAAATGTGAAAGAGACGGGAATCAACTCTTATGTATACCCTGATTGTCTCCACTTTAAGGTAACATTGTCGCCAAAAATTCAAGGTAATTATCTGGCCAAAGGAGTATGTATTTCTTTTAGTTTTTTTTTCTTTTCTTTTAATCTTTAGTTTAGATCATCTTCATCACTAAATCTCTATTATTTTTCACTTTCTTTGTACAAAATCACCATCTCCTTCTATCTACCACTTTCACAATTAACATAACTTATTTCTTTTTCTTTTTAAGAACTAAAAGAAGAACTTTAATTATTTTTTGTAACTTAAAAGAGAACTTACAAAAAGCTTCTATCGCTGGCCCCTCCTTGAGGATCACGACCAGCATAGCTACTTGCTATAGTGGTAGTATTGAGTACTTGCACATATCTATTATAAAGTTCTAAAATTCTGTATTTTCTGTGTGCAGGCTCCAACTCAATTAGTCCACAAATGTCCCATTGTATTCGCTACAGAAAAGGAATAGGTTTCTTGGTTATGTTTGCAGGGATGGTCTCGACATCAATTTTCTCAATAAGCATGCTTGGCAAATTGTGTTGCAATAGACAAGGTCTTTACTAGAAAGGGGATTCCCATGTGATGATTTGAGGATACGGCGCATCGTATCTCGATCTGGGTGTTCCAAATGTCATGCCATAGCAAATAAGTGCTTGAATCCACCAACTTTTGGCGGTTAGCCTTAATCGAGCGAATGGTTGTGATATACAATCCATTTGGGAGGCATTTCATTTTCTTCAAGATATGCTTCTGGTCGTATAAATAGGAGGTTATTCAAAGATAATCCATTCCATTTTCTTCAATGGTTTCATCTGTTATCACCTAGAGGGGGTGAATAGGTGACTAGCTATTCAAATGGACAATTAATGCGGAATTAAAACTATTTATGTAAACTAAAACTTTTTAAACTAAACACCAAGTATAACACAAGTGTAGCCAGATTCCCCGTGAAGGGCTCTGGACTAACTCCTCAAGATTCCTCTAAATAAGAATTGAGGTGCCGCGTTGGCTCTCTTGGTTGAATACAAGTGTTAGCAAACAATCCCCAAGCATATAACAATAAGCACACAATATATCAAGCATATAAAAATAAAGAAAATATTAGCATGCAAGATATAAAGACAAGTAAGAGATAGAGAGAGCAATCGCAAACACGGGAGATTTGTTTCGAGGTTCGAGCACACTTGCTCTACGTCCCCGCCTTCAACACTATGAAGAATTTTCACTAAAATCGATCCCACCGGATCACTGGGTGCCGCAACACCTACAAGCTCTTTGGACTCTCTAGTCCCTCTCTTGTTTCCGCAAGAACAACACACCGCAAGCCCACTAGCTTGCCGAGGCCGCACCTCTACAATGAGCTCTCACTAGAACTCGAAACACCGCGAACACACAAGTCCGCCTCCTCAAAGCAAGGATGAAGTCTTTGGTGATCACAACACTTTGATCACCTAAAAACAGTCTCACAATAACTCTCCTATAGGATGGATATATTAATGGAAAGCTCAAGTATTTGTGAGAAAACTTGGATTGAATGTGGTGGTCAAAAACTCAAGAAAATCACTTTTGAAAACTCTTGATAAACTCTCCTTTTGAATGGAAGTATTTGGCTCAAATATCAGTGCAGAAACCTCTTGATAGAGTATGAAAAACTGGTGCAAAAACCCACTTGAAATCTTGTTAAAAACAGCCCATGATAGCCCCTTTAAATAGGCCATCAAAAACTAGCCGTTGGGCTAAATCTTCAGCCTGGACGGCTGTCGGTCGACCGGCCCGGTCGACCGCCAACGGTAAGAAATCTGACCGTTAGAGCCTCGGTCGACCGGTCTGGTCGACCGTGGCCTGGAATAGAGAGCAGAACTCTCTGCCGGTCGACCGACCCGATCGACTGGGGCTTTCTAGAGAGCAGAGCTCTCTGGACGATCGACCGGGTAGGTCGATCGGCCCTCCAGCCAGACCTGGCGTTCACGTTTGTGCACGTCGGTCGACCGACTCGGTCGACTGACTCCTAGCTCAGTCGATTGGGCCGGTCGACGGCAGAAGCCAGAACAGGGATTATGGGCATTAAAAATTTAGCTTTTTGACTTAAATAAAATCCCATAAAATCTCTAAAATTCTACAAAAATAGGTTCAGTATTATACTTTGATAAACAAATATGTTTGAGTAAAATCAAACAATGTTACAAATATTTTGAACTATTTTTATAACTTAGAAATTTTGACATAAAACAAAATCTGTATTTTTCCAAATAGATTTTTTCAAAACTTCTCCAAATACAAAACAAGATATTTTTAACACTTTTAAAGCTTATTGTATATGGATATGATCCACTACACAAACATAATGAAATATCTATATTTTTGACATTAAGATCTAAAATAGTTTTAGTTAAACATATGTATATAAGAAATTCTAAAAACCAAAATTTATTTTTCAAAATGAAAACTCTTTTATGAAAACACATCTAAATCTTGTGTGTGAATGTAGATGATATACTTGAGAAATCCACCAACTATTCTATCCTTTACATTTTATCTAAAAATAAAATCTTAATTAAACAAACTTAGACTCAAGTCTTCTCTTGAAATCTTCACTTGAAGTCTTCTTCTCCTTCTTGACTTGGTCCAAACTTTGATCCAAAGAGTTAGACTCCTCTTGAGTACTTGATGTGGTCTTGATGCATATGCTCTTGAATCAAACCGTGTTAGCTCCAAAACTTGACTTTAAATCTTTTGTTGAAGCTAAACACCTACTAAGATCTTGATCACAGATCTGAGACTAATTAAACACAAGATCATTAGTACTATAACTACATGAGTTGATCATCATCAAAACTAGAGTGATGGGCCTTTGGGCCAACAATCTCCCCCTTTTTGATGATGACAAAACTCATGGAGTTATATATGCATGGATTAAAGTAAAGCTTTAAAGAAGCCCCCCCTTAACTCATGTATAACAAAAAAATAATAAGATATGGCAATGAAGTACATGAAACTAAACAAACATATATGCATCAATAAGGTGAGAGACAAAACACAAATCCAAAATCCTTTTTCCAAAAACTTTCTCCCCCTTTTCGTTTAAACTTTTAAAAACATTCTCCCAATTTTATAAAACAAAAGATGCATAAACATGCATAAACTCAATGTATGCAAAAGCTCAAAATCTTTCTCCCCCTTTTGTATAAAGTAAGGAAAAAATATGCATATATACTACAATACTTCTCCCCCTTTTTGTCAATCATCAACAAAGGGGTTAAAGTAAAAACAAAACAATGTTCTTCCCCTTTTTGTCCGAAACAAAAATCAATAAAGGGATGAAATCAAATCAACCAATAAAGAGATATATGTAATATACATTCATGAAGAGGAAGACGCTAAGTTAACTTCCCTACATATATGCATTACATGAAGAAGGGATGACAAGCCCTAACTCACATAACGCATAATATGCAATGCATAAGAGGAGATGTGAGCTCCCCCTACACACGTGTATCGCATAAAGAAGAGTTGTCAAGCTCCTCAATATAAGATACACTCAACATGAATCTATATGTAGAAGAGATGTTAAGCTCCCCTTGCATATAAGCAATTCATATCAAAACATTTTTAAATCAATTTTTTTTTTTGATGATTACTTAAAACAAATTTTAAAATTTACTCAAAGTAATAAAGCACATTTTGAGATACCTTTGTAAATAAACAAAATTTTTAAGATACTAATTGTAAATAAATAATACAAATTTTGAATTGTCTTAAATCAACAAATCAAGATATCACAAGATATAGATACCATATGAAATAGGAAATTTGTGATACCAATTGAAATTGAAAAATTGAAATATTTTTACATTTTGATATCAATGAAAGAAATTATTTTGATACCAATTTAAATTTATATTAAATTTTGATACCAATAGAAATACATGACAAATTTTGATACCAAATAGGTAAAACATATTGATACCAAATGAAATTTAACCCCAATTGGAAATTGAAATATATTGATACCAATTGAAATATATGGATACCAATTGAAAAATAAGATTTGAATTAAGCTTATCATAAACATACTTTGTGTTTTTAACATGTAAATATCTTGTAACTCAAGCACAAACAAATCATATATATATATGAAAAGAGAATACCAATATAAATTGATATTATAAGAAATGAAGTATACATATATAGGAAACAAATATGAGTATATATAAAAAATATCAATTGAGATACCAATTGAAAATATGATGTAAATCAAGTATATAAACTCATAATATAAACCACCCTTTTTATGCACAAGATAAAAGATTTTCAATAAGGCTTACAAGGCATACTCGCCCATCCGTCCGCCCATAAAGGGTTTGGTAGGGGTTTTCAAAAATAGGAGGTTGAAAAATATTTTTATTGTGAAAACACTACCATTTGAAGAATAAATAACTAGTTAAATTAAATTTTGAAAAACTAATTAAAGATCCTTCAAAACATGAAACCAAAATCATATGTCTATCATGAAACATACTAAATACATAAAGGTTGACACTCGAAATCTATAAGGCTCAAAAATAATCATGAAAAAAGTCATGAATAAAAAAATAAACTGTGAGTGTTCATGAATCATGTAATTAGTATTTTTCATGAAGATCGTCAATAAAGCTTAAAACAAACATGAATATCATTTTATCACAAATCTTAAAAATCATGAAAATTTATTTTCATATAAAGATGAAAATCATAAAAATTCATTTTTCATTTAAAAACAAACTTCTAGGTATATGTATGTTTTTATCAAAAACTAATAATATGTATACATATCAAAACTTAAAAAGAGTCCATAATCTAAATTGCATGAAGGCAAATGACTCAAGAGGTATACATGTATATTTATTAGATTTGAATACAAGATACATATACATGAAGTAAAAACATGTAAATACGCAAAATAAGTGTAAATGAGGAAATCATCAAAACTAGGCTACACATGTGCATATAGTGAGTATAAATGAGCAATGAAATGCAAACGTATATGAATCAAATATTGCTCACTACTTGTACAAGTATATATCCAAGTTCTGACAAAAACTACATCTAAAACTAGTATTTACCACATGAAGCATAAAACATAATGATAAAAACAAAACATGCTAAAATCATATATGTATATATTAAAGCGTGTAAACAAAAGGAGTTTAGAGATGTTACCAAAATATATATTAAAGCGTGTAAACAAAAGGAGTTTAGAGATGTTACCAAAACATAAGAACCATACTCCAAATCTCCAAAACATGGTGGTTGTCCCACCAAACCTTCTTGATAGCGGTGCATCAAATGTATGTCCATCAAGTCCATGTGCATCCACCATCAAAGCACCAACTCTCTCACGTTTTGTGAGCACCTACATCAAATACAAAAGGTGGGGATTTTGGTACCCATTTTCTTTTAGGTCCTCAGGGGTTAGCATTGTAAGAAACCCAAACATTCTTATTAGCAAAATTTAAAGCATTTATCTTATCTAACAAAATTTTGCTAAATGACCTTTGCGATCGCAATGTGTACACTTGTACACTCTAGGATGCATATGTGTATGAGTGAGATCATGGCGTGCAAAGTGTGCATATGCATGTTGAGGGTGATGTACATGAACATGTGGAGCTTGTTTCTTTGAAAACAAGGACTCAATCAAGAATGGTTAAAAGCACATTTGCTCAAAGTTGAGCTCAAACAATCTATTTTATTTTTAAAAATTTAACTTCATTTTTAGTAGTAGCATGAAAAGCATGATCAACAATCTTATTCTTTTTAGAAACTTTTTCTTTTTCTTTTTCAATAACTTTTCTTTTCAAAGAAGTGTTTTCATGCAAAGCAATCTCTTTTTGTTTTTCCACCAAAACAATTTTATTTTTCAAAGTGGCATTTCCTTCACAAAGATCATTCAATTTAGAAAGTAAGGAAATATTTCATTTTTCAAACTTTCATTTTCTTTAGAAATGCATGCAACTTCATTTTTAAAGGAATCATTTTCTTTTAACGAGCAATCAAATTTAATTTTTATTTTCTTATTATCCTTTTTAAGCATGTCATATTTTTCAAAGAGTTGTTGACAAAATGAAGCAAGTTCATCATAGGACATATCAATATCCTCTTCTAACTCAGATTCGGCGTTTATCTCAAGGGGGTTATCCCCTTGGACCATGTAGCATACGTTGGAAGCTTCACTTCTAACATCCGAGTCGCTCCCCGCATACTATTGTTCTTGTTCGCCAAGGGAGATGATGGTGTTCTATACTACAAAAGCCGAGTCAAAATTAGTAACCCTACATAAATAATCATTGTTTAGGGTACTCTTCAAAGCACGAATGGCTTTTGAGTTAGCCTCAATATACTAGCTATTATTAACGTATGAATCTTTAATAGTAGCAAGATAAACATGAATGCCTAGGCCTTTGAGGAACATAGGCATCTTAACCTTCTAAGTTTGGATGTTAAGAATGTCAAAGGTGGGAGGTGACATGAAATCCATGTGTGTGTACAAATATTGTGATTAACTATAAAATGAGGATCTTTAACTCTAGATTGTATGACCCACATCAAGAGCACTTGGCTCTGATACCAATTGTAATCACCTAGAGGGGGGTGAATAGGTGACTAGCTAATCTAATGGATAATTAATGTGGAATTAAAACTATTTATGCAAACTACAACTTCTTAAACTAAACACCAAGTATAACACAAGTGTGTAGCGGATTCCCCGTGAAGGGCTCTGGACTACTCCTCAAGATTCCCCTCAATAAGAGTTGAGGTGCCGCGTTGGCTCTCTGGTTGAATACAAGTGTTAGCAAACAATCCCAAGCATATACAATAAGCACACAATATATCAAGCATATAAAGATAAAGACAATATTAGCATGCAAGATATAAAGACAAGTAAGAGATAGAGAGAGAGCAATTGCAAACACGGGAGATTTGTTTCGAGGTTCGAGCACACTTGCTCTACGTCCCCGCCTTCAACACTATGAAGGATTTTCACTAAAATCGATCCCACCGGATCACTTGGTGTCGCAACACCTACAAACTCTTTGGACTCTCTATTCCCTCTCTTGTTCTCGTAAGAACAACATACCGCAAGCCCACTAGCTTGCTGAGGTCGCACCTCTACAATGAGCTCTCACTAGAACTCGAAACACCGCGAACACACAAGTCCGCCTCCTCAAAGCAAGGATGAAGTCTTTGGTGATCACAACACTTTGATCACCTAAAAACAATCTCACAATAACTCTCCTATAGGATGGATATATCAATAGAAAGCTCAAGTGTTTGTGAGAAAACTTGGATTGAATGTAGTGGTCAAAAACTCAAGAAAATCACTTTTGAAAACTCTGATAAACTCTCCTTTTGAATGGAAGTATTTGGCTCAATATAAGTGCAGAAAACCTCTTGATAGAGTATGAAAAACTGGTGCAAAAACCCAATTGAAATCTTATTAAAAACAGCCCATGATAGCCCCTTTAAATAGGCCATCAAAAAACTAGCCGTCGGGCTAAACTTCAGCCTGGACGGCTGTCGGTCGACCGGCCCGGTCGACCGCCAACAGTCAGAAATCCGACCGTTGGAGCCACGGTCGACCGGCCCGGTCGCCCGTGGCCTGAAATAGAGAGCAGAACTCTCTACCGGTCGACCGACCTGGTCGACCAGGGCCTTCTAGAGAGCAGAGCTCTCTGGACGGTCAGCCGGGTCGGTCGATGCCCTCCAGCCAGACCTGGAGTGCACGTTTGTGCACGTCGGTCGACCGACTCCTAGCTCGGTCGACCGGCCGGTCGACCAGCAGAAGCCAGAACAAGGATTATGGGTATTAAAAATTTAGCTTTTTGACTTAAATAAAATCCATAAAATCTCTAAAATTCTACAAAAATAGGTTCAGTATTATACTTTGATAAACAAACATGTTTGAGTAAATCAAACCATGTTACAAAATTTTGAACTATTTTTGTAACTTAGAAATTTTGGCATAAAACAAAATCTGTATTTTTTCAAATAGATTTTTTCAAACTTCTCCAAATATAAAAATAAGATATTTTAAACACTTTTAAAGCTTAGTGTGCATGAATATGATCCACTTTACATACATGATGAAAATCTATACTTTTGACATTAAGATCTAAAATAGTTTTGGTTAAACATATGTATATAAGAAATTCTAAAAACCAAAACGATATTTTTTCAAAATGAAAAATCTTTTCCAAAATGAAAACTTTTATGAAAATACATCTAAATCTTGTGTGTGAGTGTAGATGATATACTTGAGCAATCCACCAACTATTCTATCCTTTACATTTTATCTAAAAACAAAATCTTAACTAAACAAATCTAGACTCAAGTCTTCTCTTGAAGTCTTCACTTGAAGTCTTCTTCTCCTTCTTGACTTGGTCCAAACTTTGATCCAAAGAGCTAGACTCCTCTTGAGTACTTGATGTGGTCTTGATGCATAGACTCTTGAATCAAACCGTATTAGCTCCAAAACTTGACTTTAAATTCTTTGTTGAAGCTAAATACCTACTAAGATCTTGATCATAAATCTGAGACTAATTAAACACAAGATCATTAGTACTATAACTACATGAGTTGATCATCATCAAAACTAGAGTGATGGGCCTTTGGGCCAACATCATCATGGTAATTGTTTTCACGAATATCCTTAAAACTCAATAAAGTTCTTTCGGAACAGGGTGAGAATAAGGCATCTTTAATAGTAAATTTAGTACCATTTAATAATAGGAGACGGGCCATTCTATGGCTCTCAATCAGGTTCGATGGGCCTGATATGGTTGTCAGAGAGCCGTGCTTAGGTATTAAGTGCAAAAATATCTCCATTCACAGAGAATGGTGCGCGTAGTAGCGCTATCAACCAGACAACTAACTTCCCACTTGTCATACCTAAATATAAATTAATTGAATCGATCACATGTATAAAAGAACTTTATTCAATTTATTAATATTCAAAAATAATAAGCGATCCATTTTCGACAGATTATATATAAGGTGTCGAAAGCACTATCGACAGGACAAATAAGGCTCAATTGTCAAAAATCAGACAGTTATGTGCACAACTGTACTTTCTGGACAATGCTTTCAAAAGTCAGGGTTTGAGTTGTCGAAAGTCAAACAGCTCTAAACCATCTGAACTTTCTGGATGAAGTTGTCAGAAGTCAGAAGTAAAGTTGTCGAAAGCTCTTTCCAATAGTTAGTAAAAAACAATAACACAACTGTCAAAAGTCAGTCTATTCTGAACTTTTTTGAGTTCTCTGGAAAACACTATCGGAACCATGCAGGTAAGTTGTCAAAAGTTCTATTCAATAGTTAGCGAAAAACACTAACACAGCGATCGAAAGCTCTTCAGGACGGTGAGATTGATGATTCGTCATCATGAGACTGCTGTTCTTTTCTGCGAGTAACATGGTATTAATCAGTTTAGAGAACCTGGTAAGCTTATGCTCCCTATATTGCTATTGCATGAGCATATTAAAGGCATGCATGGAGGTTGAAAAAGTCTTCTCTAGAAGATCAGTCTTAGTCAAATTTTCCCTACAAAACTTAAGGATATTGTGAAAACAAAGGTTTGGCCAATCATATCTGGCTTCAAGCCAGTAGATCATCTTCTGTGGTCAAAACATTCCTCCAGAACGATCCAGGGGGCCCTAGGATCCTCTTCAGTGAGATATTCCATCTGAAGTGCGTCATGCATATGTCTTCGAATGAATATTATAGCTGTGACTTTGTAGGATTTCTCCAACTCATTGTCAGGCTCAATGGTAGCCCGTAACATCTTGGCAGTCAACTGAAGCTTCACATCTTATACCTACTTTAAGTAGTTTCTTCAAGAGACCTTCAAAGCAGTGAAATCTGGCTTATTGAGGTTCAACATTCTCGATAAAATGGAACAAGTTGTGTTCATTAATGCTTTGGGTAAAAAAGCATCCACAAGCATCTAAATATGAACTTCAAGTTCTGTAATACCCCGTTTCCAGAATACGTACTTAGTTGCGTATTCAGCTTTTCGATCGTATTTTTCGATTTACTTCCTGTATTTGACCAATTTCAATTTCAAATATCATTTTCCAATATATTAGATTTTATATGATTTTCTGGATTTTTCTTTAATTAAAATGAATTTCTTCAAAACCGGTGTCGACCAGTATCGCTGATCGATTCCTGGATTTTTAATTCCCAAACAGTTAGGAATTTCAAGAAAATCTTTTAGACATTATTTCTTAGAATGACATTTCTTATCTAAATACTTTTTCTGAGAATTTTAGAAATTTATGAAAATTCCAACGGAGTCGGTAGTTAACTGATTCCGGGATTTTTAGTTTTAAAACTATAAAGTATTTCTTCAAACGGATTTCACTATACGTCTTCATATATTATTATTGATTTTTGGTAAAATTTACGAGTCGTTCCGAGATACTTGAATTTCGGACGATTTCGGTATTTTCCGAAATGTTTTCCGCATTCTCGATTTAAACCCGGGAATCAGTATTTTCAATATTTTCATTTTTCAAATTTGAGAAAATATTTTCTCTTTTACAAATTCTTTTCCTTTTTCCTTTTCCTTTTTCTTTCCTTCTTCCCTTCCACCAAATTCCCAAAATATCTTCTCCTCCAAAATATCCAAAATTCCACACCCTCCCTCATTAATGCCCCTCTTCCTCTCTCTTTCTCTCTCTTCCATGGCCGGCCACCATTGGCCAAGGGAGACACCCCTCACCTCCCCTTTTTACACAAAACCCCCTCTCAAATTCTTTATTTGCATCTCCTTTACAAAAATCAAATCCTATATAAAACTTTCCTTTACAATTCTTTTCTCTTTTCTTCACTTCACCAAGAGATTAGCCTTCCCCATTTTCTTCTCCATCTCAAACCCTAACTCCAAAACACCACAAGGTCTCCATCTCCTTTTCAAGCAACGACTGCTTTTGGATTGTGATCGTCCGTAGTATCGCCGTGGAATCATTTGGTGATATTTATCGACACGATCTTTTCGGAACTCGTCAAGCCTCGATTTAACCGTTCAAAGTGAGTATCTTTACTCACCAAGACTAGACAACTTCCTTGTTTACTTGTGTTGATCATTCATGTACACTGGTGCCATAAAAATCATATTTTTAGACATCAAACAATCACCATAAAATCTGTTCTGTATCCTGTTTTCCCAGAATTAGTCGACTTGACCTAGAGACTAGTCGACTAACCCATTTGTTCTGAAACGTGACTTTTTCTGATTTCACAGTTTTAGTCGACTAACCATATTACCAGTCGACTAGACCCCCCTAGTCGACTACATTTTTAGCCTAGTCGACTAATCTTTCCTTGGACCAGAAAACACCAAACTCTCGGCCCCAGTCGACTTAGCCTAGATATTAGTCGACTTGAGACCCCTAGTCGACTACTATTTTCACCTAGTCGACTAATATTTCCTGGAATAAATCCTAACTTTCTGTATCACAGTTTTAGTCGAAGCCCCACTGTTAGTCGACTTAGGTATCTGTTAGTCGACTATACATTTCACTCTAGTCGACTAACTTTCCTGAAACAGAAACCCAACTCTCTGTTTCCCAGTTTTAGTCGACTAATTCAGACTGTTAGTCGACTTAAGACCCCTATTAGTCGACTAATCTTTCCTCCTAGTCGACTAATTATGACTGTTTGACTTAGTTGATTCCGTTCTGAATTTGGTTCTTATTGTTGATACATGTGTGGTATATTATTCCTGTTCATGCTTCATAACTGGTATTACATGACATGTTACTTGATGAATCTTACCTCATATTACTTCATGACTTGTTATTGTACATTATCACCCCATAACTTGTTAAATAGTGAATATCACCACTTATCATGCCATCACTTGAACCAAGCATGATACACTTGACTTTTGTATAAAATGGACCAACTTACACATGGGTCGGGGGAAAACATGCGGATATCGATATGTGTTCGTGTTTACAGTGGTTTTTAGGAATGTTGTGCAACTCATGTTCCGGTCTGACCTGTGGGCCTCCAGGGGACCGAGGGGAGTGCTTGCTCCCTTTATTACTGGTACCATCCTGATAAGGGCATACATAAGTCCCTCCTGTTTGGCCTAGCGGCTGGCTTCCGTCACCAAGCAACGGAACAATCCTGGACCGTTATCCCGGGCATGTACGGGGTCCACTGTAAACATAGTTCGTCGATACAACCGCTGATTTCCAATAACCTCCTTGCTTTATTGGGATATGGATCTATGTGCTCTGGGACGCTGGGTCACATAGCTAGATATCACAGTAAGACAAGTAATAATAATAAGACGTTAATTGTAGATTATTGTATTATGATCTTATCTCCTCATGCTTCGTTTACGAGCTAGTAGACATTTATTTTACTGTTCTGGTTTTTCCTATTCATACCACTTAGCCACTTGGCTATATTTTGTTTACTGTTATATGTCTTGATTCCTTGGATTTGCATATTCAGATTCTGAGACTTGGGACGAAGTGGAGCCATCCATAGAGGACCAAGCGTATCTGAGTGAGCAGGCTGATCAGATCTAGTTCCCTCGTGCCAGACTCTTCCTTTTGGCTCACGAGTCTCCATCTCTTACGTGAGCATCTTGTGTATATCTTTGTATATGTTCTTTTGGACTTGGTTGTGAAAACAACACTTGTTGTAAAGTGTAACAGTTATCATAACTTGTATAACTTTGTATTAGTACTTTTATAGTTGGCATATGAATATACCACGCTTTGTGTTGTACTCTGATTCTTGTTGTACTTTTATGCTTAGCGTATATACGTGGGGGCATTTTCTGACCTACGTATATACGTCGCAGTGACGTCCCCGTATCCGTGGAATCGGGGCGTTACAGGTTGGTATCAGAGCCTAGGCTCTCACACCTAAAGTACAATCAAGTAGCAAATTACTGTAATTTGCTAATGCCAACTACAATGTACAAAGTTATTAGTCCTTCTTGATTCCGTCCTTGATCCATTCCTTCGTATCCTAAACTCCTTTCCATTGTTTCCAATTCCAGTTATCATTCGGAATGGAGAGACGATCGGGTCGTAACAATATCGGGCAAGTACCGAATGGACCCGTAGGAGGAGAGAATGCTGACATCCTAAAGGTCATTCAGACCATGATGGAAAACCAGCAGCAGCAGACCGAGCTCCTCAGGCAGGAGTGGCAGCAGCTCCTAAGGAGCAGAGGCCGGGAAATATCTCGGACTTCAGAAGACTGCAGCCTGCTATATTCACGGGGAGCGAGAAACCATTGGAGGCTGAGCAATGGTTGACGGACACTACAGATCTGCTGAACGCCGCCCGTGTTCCAAAGGAGAACCAAGTTGAGGTCGCCAAGATTCAGCTGAAAGACATAGCTCGAACTTGGTGGCTCGCAGAGGAGGCTAGACTGGAGAAGCCCGTCACTTGGGACGCCTTCTCCAAGAGTTTTTACAGCCGATTCTTCCCTGCTACTGCTCAGAAAGATATGGAGGAGCAATTCATCAGACTCCAGCAGTGGAACAAGTCCGTGGACGAGTATGCCGCGGAGTTTCTTAGACTGAGTCGTTTTGCCCCGTACATGGTGACAGATGAAGAGAAGCAGGCAAGCAGATTTCAGCAGGGCCTGCAGATGGATATACAAGTATTCCTAATGCCCCAGCAGTTGAAGACTTACTCGGAGGTTCTTACCATCGCTCGAGAGGTGGAGCGTGGGTTACAGAAGAAGCAAGAGAACCAGGCCATGAAGAGGCCATTTGTACCAGTGGGAAGAGGAGGCCCGTTCAGAGCAGCTAAAGTTCAGATGAGGCAACCTTTCAGACCGGCTCCTTACCAGACAGCCCAACCAATTGCCTTCTGCAACTATTGTCAGAAACCAGGGCACACTCGACCAAATTGCCGGAGGGCAAATGGGTTATGTTTAGTGTGTGGATCAAGAGATCATTCTATAGAGGCTTGTCCACACAGGAGATTGGGGATAACCAACCAGACTTTGCCAGCACTTCCAGGACCCAATGGACAGAGAGGGTTACCAGGGCCACTTGGGCAGAGGAACCAGGGACCAGTGATGAGGAGAGCTCTTCCCCTTCCTCCACAGCATGTTATTCGCCCAGTTCAGAGGGGAGGTAGGACTGCAGCAGCAGGGCGTGGCAGAGGTCAGGCTTATACTCTGACAGCAGAGGAGGCTGAGGCTTCAGAGGAAGTGATAACAGGTAACATCAAAGTTAATTCAGTACCTGTTCTCGCTCTCTTCGATTCAGGAGCATCCCACTGTTATATCTCAGATTATTTTGTGGCCTTACATTCTATACCTGTTAGATTTAGACCACAAATGGGAGATTAGTACTGGGAATGGAGTAGTCATATCTTCTAGAGTTTGTACTGATGTCCAGTAGAACTTTGTGATAAGACTTTGGCCATAGATATGCTCGTACTAGACACCAAAGGGTACGACGTAATCTTAGGCATGACCTGGCTTAGTCAGTACTATGCAGTTATTGATTGTAGGGAGAAGAAGATTAATTTCAGAATCCCTCATCAACCGGAGTTCCAATTTAGTGGAGAAGTGAAGTCTACCAAGGGAAAGACTCAGATGACTACTTCGGAGGTTCAGAAGCAGAAGGGAGTGCCGGTGTGGGATGAATTCCCAGAAGTGTTTGCTGAGATTTCAGGATTGCCACCGGAAAGGATAATTGAGTTCTCCATTGATACAGTTCCAGGAGCAGCTCCTATATCCAAGGCTCCGTACAGGATGGCACCGACGGAGTTAGAGATTCTGAAGAAGCAGCTGCAGGAATACTCAGACAAGGGATTGATTCGGCCGAGTACTTCACCATGGGGAGCTCCAGTACTGTTGGCCAACAAGAAGGATGGTGGTAAGAGACTTTGTATTGATTATAGGGAATTGAACAAGGTCACCATCAAGAACAAGTATCCCTTACCCAGGATCGATGATCTATTTGATCAGCTTCATGGAGCCCGTGTGTTCTCTAAATTGGATTTACAGTCGGGTTACCATCAGCTAAGGGTGAAGAAGGAGGATATTCTGAAGACGGCATTCAGGACCCGTTATGGCCACTATGAGTTTCTAGTAATGCCTTTCGGAGTTACCAATGCCCCTGCAGTTTTCATGGACTTGATGAACCGAGTGTTCTCGCCCTACTTGGATCAGTTTGTTGTTGTTTTCATAGACGACATCTTGATCTATTCAAAGAATAACAAGGAGCATGCAGAACACTTGAGGATTGTGTTGCAGACTCTCCAGCAGGAGCAGCTTCATGCCAAGAGAAGCAAGTGTGATTTCTGGTTGGACAGCATAGCTTTCCTTGGACATATGGTTTCAGCAGAAGGAATTTCAGTTGATCCCAGCAAAGTCCAGGCAGTAAAGGATTGGCCAGTTCCGAGGACGGTGACTGAGATTAAGAGTTTTCTTGGACTAGCCGGATATTACAGACGCTTTGTCCAGGATTTCTCTAGGATTGCAGCTCCGTTGACCCAGCTCACCCGGAAAGGAGTAAGGTACATATGGACAGAGGAGTGTACCGCAGCATTTGAGCAGTTGAAGCATAGGCTCATTTCAGCTCCAATCTTGAGGACTCCCTCAGGGAGAGGAGGGATGGTCATATTCAGTGATGCATCGGGGAAAAGGCCTGGGATGTGTACTTATGCAACATGATCATGTTATAGCATATGCATCTAGGCAACTGAAGCCTCATGAGAGGAATTACCCAACTCATGACTTGGAGTTGGCAGCTGTGATATTTGCCTTGAAGATTTAGAGGCACTACCTTTTGGGAGATAAAGTGCTGATATACACAGATCACAAGAGCCTCAAGTATATCTTTCACAGAAAGAGTTGAACATGAGGCAGAGGCGGTGGTTGGAGCTTATGGCAGACTATGATATTGACTTGCAATATCATCCAGGCAAGGTCAATACAGTTCCAGATGCACTGAGCAGGATGCCAGAGAACAGGGTGCTAGTCCAAATTACTCAGCAGAAGGAGTTGATTCGAGATTTCATCAGATTGGATTTGATGTTGGTGCAAGGAACTGAGAAGGCAGGGCAGCTCATGGCTTTACAGATCCAGTCATCATTGATTGATGAGATCAAGGAAGCTCAGAAGGGGGACCCCAGATTACAGATATTCGAGCTCAGGTGGAGGCTGGATTGAGGACTGATATCTGTATCCATCCAGATGGTGCTTTGTATTTTGGAAGCAGGCTTTGTGTTCCCCAAGGAGAAGCCAGACAGAAGATTTTGGAGGAAGCACACAGTTCAGCTTATTCCATACACCCGGGGGGAACCAAGATGTATCAGGACTTGAAGAAACACTTTTGGTGGAATGCCATGAAGAGGGAGATAGCCCAGTTTGTTGCCAAGTGTTTGGTTTGCCAGCAGATAAAGATAGAGCATCAGAGGTCAGCTGGACTTCTTCAACCTTATCGATACCCGAATGGAAGTGGGAGCACATCACCATGGATTTTGTCACGGCATTACCTCGAAGTCCTAAAGGTAATAATGCTGTGTGGGTAATCATTGATCGCCTCACCAAGTCAGCTCACTTCATACCATTCAGGATGGGTCAGACAACAGAGGTTCTGGCAGACAAGTACATGAAGGAGATAGTTCGTCTGCATGGGGTTCCAGTCAGTATTGTTTCAGACAGAGACACCAGATTCAGATCTCATTTCTGGGAGAGTCTCCAAGAGAGTCTGGGAACTCGTCTGAAGTTCAGTACATCTTATCATCCTCAGACAGACGGACAATCAGAGAGGACCATCCAGATCCTTGAGGATATGCTTAGAGCCTGCATGGTAGAGTTCAAGGGATCATGGGAAGACCATCTTCATTTAGCTGAGTTTTCTTACAACAACAGCTATCAGGCCAGTATTAAGATGGCACCCTTTGAGGCTTTATATGGAAGGAAGTGCAGGTCACCGATTTGCTGGGATGAAGTCGGTGAGAGGAGACTATTGGGCCCGAGATCCTGATTCAGACCACAGAGAAAGTCAGGATTATCAGAGATCATCTCAGGGCAGCTCAGAGCAGACAGAAGAGTTGGGCAGACACACGGAGGAGGCCATTGGAATTCCAGGTTGGAGATCATGTATTCTTGAGGATATCACCTACCAAGGGAATCATCCGGTTTGGTGTTCGTGGAAAGCTGAGTCCAAGATATATCGGCCCATTCGAGATTTTGGAGCGAGTGGGAGATGTGTCTTACAGATTGGCATTGCCACCTTCTTTGGACGGAGTGCACAATGTTTTCCACGTATCTCAGTTGAGGAGGTATGTAAAGGATGATAGCCATATTCTGGATCACTCCGAACTAGAGCTACAGCCAGATTTATCATATCAGGAGCAGCCGATGGCCATATTGGATAGAAGTGTGAAGACACTGAAGAACAAAGCCATTCCATTAGTATTGGTGTCTTGGAACCGGCATGCGCCAGGAGAGGCCACATGGGAACGAGAGGACGTTATTCGGGAGCGCTATCCTCAACTCTTCACATCTTGATTTGGTAAAAAAAAAAAAAAAAAAAAAAAAAAAAACTCTTCCTTCTCATTCTTTTCTATTGTTATCTCTCTTCTTTTCCTTAACTATCTGTTACCTTCCCTGTTACCTTTCACCTTATGAAATTTCGAGGACGAAATTTTTGTAAGGTGGATGGATTGTAATACCCCGTTTCCAGAATACGTACTTAGTTGCGTATTCAGCTTTTCGATCGTATTTTTCGATTTACTTCCTGTATTTGACCAATTTCAATTTCAAATATCATTTTCCAATATATTAGATTTTATATGATTTTCTGGATTTTTCTTTAATTAAAATGAATTTCTTCAAAACCGGTGTCGACCAGTATCGCTGATCGATTCCTGGATTTTTAATTCCCAAACAGTTAGGAATTTCAAGAAAATCTTTTAGACATTATTTCTTAGAATGACATTTCTTATCTAAATACTTTTTCTGAGAATTTTATAAATTTATGAAAATTCCAACGGAGTCGGTAGTTAACTGATTCCGGGATTTTTAGTTTTAAAACTATAAAGTATTTCTTCAAACGGATTTCACTATACGTCTTCATATATTATTATTGATTTTTGGTAAAACTTACGAGTCGTTCCGAGATACTTGAATTTCGGACGATTTCGGTATTTTCCGAAATGTTTTCCGCATTCTCGATTTAAACCCGGGAATCAGTATTTTCAATATTTTCATTTTTCAAATTTGAGAAAATATTTTCTCTTTTACAAATTCTTTTTCCTTTTTCCTTTTTCCTTTTTCTTTCCTTCTTCCCTTCCACCAAATTCCCAAAATATCTTCTCCTCCAAAATATCCAAAATTCCACACCCTTCCTCATTAATGCCCCTCTTCCTCTCTCTTTCTCTCTCTTCCATGGCCGGCCACCATTGGCCAAGGGAGACACCCCTCACCTCCCCTTTTTACACAAAACCCCCTCTCAAATTCTTTATTTGCATCTCCTTTACAAAAATCAAATCCTATATAAACTTTCCTTTACAATTCTTTTCTCTTTTCTTCACTTCACCAAGAGATTAGCCTTCCCCATTTTCTTCTCCATCTCAAACCCTAACTCCAAAACACCACAAGGTCTCCATCTCTTTTCAAGCAACGACTGCTTTTGGATTGTGATCGTCCGTAGTATCGCCGTGGAATCATTTGGTGATATTTATCGACACGATCTTTTTGGAACTCGTCAAGCCTCGATTTAACCGTTCAAAGTGAGTATCTTTACTCACCAAGACTAGACAACTTCCTTGTTTACTTGTGTTGATCATTCATGTACACTGGTGCCATAAAAATCATATTTTTAGACATCAAACAATCACCATAAAATCTGTTCTGTATCCTGTTTTCCCAGAATTAGTCGACTTGACCTAGAGACTAGTCGACTAACCCATTTGTTCTGAAACGTGACTTTTTCTGATTTCACAGTTTTAGTCGACTAAACCATATTACCAGTCGACTAGACCCCCCTAGTCGACTACATTTTTAGCCTAGTCGACTAATCTTTCCTTGGACCAGAAAACACCAACTCTCGGCCCCAGTCGACTTAGCCTAGATATTAGTCGACTTGAGCCCCTAGTCGACTACTATTTTCACCTAGTCGACTAATATTTCCTGGAATAAATCCTAACTTTCTGTATCACAGTTTTAGTCGACTTAGCCCCACTGTTAGTCGACTTAGGTATCTGTTAGTCGACTATACATTTCACTCTAGTCGACTAACTTTCCTGAAACAGAAACCCAACTCTCTATTTCCCAGTTTTAGTCGACTAATTCAGACTGTTAGTCGACTTAAGACCCCTATTAGTCGACTAATCTTTTCCTAGTCGACTAATTATGACTGTTTGACTTAGTTGATTCCGTTCTGAATTTGGTTCTTATTGTTGATACATGTGTGGTATATTATTCCTGTTCATGCTTCATAACTGGTATTACATGACATGTTACTTGATGAATCTTACCTCATATTACTTCATGACTTGTTATTGTACATTATCACCCCATAACTTGTTAAATAGTGAATATCACCACTTATCATGCCATCACTTGAACCAAGCATGATACACTTGACTTTTGTATAAAATGGACCAACTTACACATGGGTCGGGGGAAAACATGCGGATATCGATATGTGTTCGTGTTTACAGTGGTTTTTAGGAATGTTGTGCAACTCATGTTCCGGTCTGACCTGTGGGCCTCCAGGGGACCGAGGGGAGTGCTTGCTCCCTTTATTACTGGTACCATCCTGATAAGGGCATACATAAGTCCCTCCTGTTTGGCCTAGCGGCTGGCTTCCGTCACCAAGCAACGGAACAATCCTGGACCGTTATCCCGGGCATGTACGGGGTCCACTGTAAACATAGTTCGTCGATACAACCGCTGATTTCCAATAACCTCCTTGCTTTATTGGGATATGGATCTATGTGCTCTGGGACGCTGGGTCACATAGCTAGATATCACAGTAAGACAAGTAATAATAATAAGACGTTAATTGTAGATTATTGTATTATGATCTTATCTCCTCATGCTTCGTTTACGAGCTAGTAGACATTTATTTTACTGTTCTGGTTTTTCCTATTCATACCACTTAGCCACTTGGCTATATTTTGTTTACTGTTATATGTCTTGATTCCTTGGATTTGCATATTCAGATTCTGAGACTTGGGACGAAGTGGAGCCATCCATAGAGGACCAAGCGTATCTGAGTGAGCAGGCTGATCAGATCTAGTTCCCTCGTGCCAGACTCTTCCTTTTGGCTCACGAGTCTCCATCTCTTAGTGAGCATCTTGTGTATATCTTTGTATATGTTCTTTTGGACTTGGTTGTGAAAACAAAACACTTGTAAAGTGTAACAGTTATCATAACTTGTATAACTTTGTATTAGTACTTTTATAGTTGGCATATGAATATACCACGCTTTGTGTTGTACTCTGATTCTTGTTGTACTTTTATGCTTAGCGTATATACGTGGGGGCATTTTCTGACCTACGTATATACGTCGCAGTGACGTCCCCGTATCCGTGGAATCGGGGCGTTACAAGTTCTATGACATGGTATAGTTAATGGATTAATCATGTAAACTTCTGGATATATCATGATTAATGTGTTTTAAGGAAACTATGAATTTCATATTGGCATACTCGGAACTTCCAGTTTGAGATTAATATGAACTTCCAGTCTATTATATTTTCTTTCTCAAACGCAATATAACAATACATACATGGTGAATGGAGATAATCATGCATGTGAGCTAATCATAAGTCGTGTGATTGTACATGATTCTGATTTCAAAATTGACAATTAAGGAGCATGAGTAACATCAGTCTCACTAAATTTTACCACATCAATTAAGCCAAAATAACATGACAAACATGCTTCACAAGTTTTCATAACATAGTAATTTTTTTTTAAACATGAAAATTCATGTAAAACATCATAGAAAATTCAAGCATGAATCGCATGAAAAATAATGTAACAACATAAAAATCACACCTTTGTAGTGTTCTTAACATGCTCTCAATTTTAATAAATTAAATCATTCAAGATCAAGATTTAGACGTAGAATGAAATACAAAACAATAGTAGTATTTCTAGTATAGTTTAAGATCCACTTGTTGGATCGATATGAATTTTTGGATACAAATTACATATGTACTTATGCATATACTATGAAAAATTTAGATCGATTGGATTAGCGGATATCCTAAAAATATGAAAAATAAAATAATGCAAAAATAAGAAAAAAATTCAAAACAATTTTACCGATGCAGCCTTTCTTCTTGTCGATGATCCTATCTTCTTCTCTTCTTAGGGTTATCGTGCTAACAACAGGTTGTAGAGAGTTTTAGTAATAAAAGATAAAGGAGGGGCGAGAGAGAGAGAGAGAGAGAGAGAGAGAGAGAGAGAGAGAGAGAGAGAGAGAGGAAGCCACAGAACTTCAGGTTAGGCCTGTCAAAGGGTCAGGTCCAGACCCGGACCCGACCCGATTAAGCGGGTATGGAAAGGGCTGCTCTGGACCCATACCCGTTTACCCGTATACCCGTATACCCGAGTATTAAAATGGGATGGGTCTGATTTTACTTGAACTAGACCCGATTACCCATTTACCCATTTCAAAACATAAATATAAATAATACTAATAAAATTAAAACCCTCTCAAGACTCTATCAGTAAATGATCCCTTTGTACTTTAAGTGTTGAAGACTGTTGGTTGATTAATGGGTGACTCCATTGTTGTGTTTTCCCAAATAAATTTGGGGCCTTACTTTAATTTTTTTTCCCTTTATTAGAGTCTTTCATCGAAAATTTTCCCTCCACCTCTTGCACCTGGTTGCATTTCATCCTTTATTGATATTAAAACATGCTTTCTTTCTCTTTACAAAAATTTTTTTCCCTCTCTTCATGTGTTTTTGTTACTATATTTGTTTATGTTTTGTTTTTTTGTTATGGGTCTGGGTAAACGGGTCTGGACCCGCGGGTACAGCAGGTCCGGGTATGGAAACTCACCTTCTGGACCCGCGGGTACAGCGGGTCCGGGTATGGAAACTCACCTTCTGGACCCGCGAGTAAACGAGACGGGTATGGTACCCTCTTAGGTAAACGGGTCCGGGTCTGGTACCACATGTACCGCCTCGAACCCGACCCATTGACAGGCCTACTTCAGGTTTAGTAGACTGTTATTTATATTAGTCATTCTAGGTTTGAAAATACCCTAGGATACAATCTAACCGTATATCTAATCTAACGGTCTATAAAAAACTCCTACTTCTAATTTAACAATCATATAATTAAGTTATATTTACGACATATTCATATATTTATAAATAATTACTAATTATGTTAACGAGTAAAACTTGTTCACTATTTAACTAAATCTATACTTTCTTTCATTCTTATAACAACAGTGAGAGATTATATTCCCCAATAATAGGACTACAAAAGATTCACTATCTTATACGAAATTCATTTTAGTATTATGTTAATAATGCAATAATTTAACGTATAAAATAAGAATAGTAATATAATATTTATTTCTTTAAAATTCATAAGCACACGTTTCATTTCATTTGATTTGGGTCTTGAAATTCATTGCTTAAAATGAGAATAGTAATATAATATTTTTTTCTTTAAAAATCATAAGCACACATCTCATTCGGGTGAATGGGTCACGCACAGCTTAAGTTCAAACCTGATAAATAATATAAGTAGGCCTGTCAATGGGTCGGGTTCGGGGCTGTATAGGTGGTACCAAACCCGGACCTGTTTACCTAAGAGGGTATCATACCCGTCCCGTTTACCCGCGGGTCCAGAAGGTGGGTTCCATACCCGGACCCACTGTACCCGCGGGTCCAGACCCGTTTACCCAGACCCATAACAAAAAAAAAAAAAACATAAACAAATACAGTAACAAAAACACATGAAGAGAGGGAAAAAAAAAAATTTTTGTAAAGAGAAAGAAAGCATGTTTTAATATCAATAAAGGATGAAATACAACCAGGTGCAAGAGGTGGAGGGAAAATTTTAGATGAAAGACTCTAATAAAGAAAAAAAAATTTAAAGTAAGGCCCCCCAAATTTATTTGGGAAAACACAATAATAGAATACCCACTAATCAACCAACAGTCTTCAATGTTTAAAGCACAAATGGATCATTTACTGATAGAGTCTTGAGAGGGTTCTAATTCTATTAGTATTATTTATATTTATGTTTTGAAATGGGTAAATGGGTAATCGGGTCTGGTTCAAGTAAAATCAGACCCATCCCATTTAATACTCGGGTATACGGGTATACGGGTAAACGAGTATGGGTCCGAGCGACCCTTTCCATACCCGCTTAATCGGGTCGGGTCCGGGTCTGGAACCGACCCATTGACAGGCCTAAATATAAGTTTTGAAATTCATTGCTTACGTTTTGAGACTGCAAAGATCAAGATTAAGATTGAATTGCTAGATAAATGTGCTATTAATGATTAACTTTCTCGTCTTGATATATTTCTTTTCTCTTTCTTTTTTTTCCCCCATTTTTTTTTCTTTTTAAGTAAAATGATGGTTAAAGGTTTCCCACTTCCCTCTGCTTTTTCAAGGAGCAGAAACTTTCCGCTCTCTGCACCACTCAATATGGTTCATCTTTTTCTTATTGTGATTATATAAATATTGTTTGAGATTTCTTGCCATGATCATATAATTATTTGCAAGATCTTGGTTTCTTTTGTTTAAGTGTGTTTGATGCTGAATCTCCTCACAAAACGTTTAATTTGCTTTTCTTAAAACAGCTGTCACAACAACCAAGCCCAAGGCAAATAAACAAGTTAGATCTTCAGATCACTTGATAGTTGATGCACCAATCATTTATATAATACCTATGAGATCCCAACTAAAAGTATTATCAATGTGAAAAATTGAAATACAAGTATATAAAAATTACACTCGTCTTCAATGGGATGTTTTGTGAGAACCCCACCCTAATGTTGGTAATATAATTATAGCATATAGTTATCATCTCGTGCCCACCTCTCACCATTAATTCATTCTTTGGTACCTTAAAAACACCAGCACAACTTTATGACTAATTTACAAGGCAAGAGTAGATAATGTTCAGGCTCAATAATGTTGCATTGGGCCAGTGGATGCTCCAAACAGAAATATTAAAATAGTTAATAGTAATCAAAATGGCATAATATGCATAGTTTAAACATTAAATTTGTCTCAGAATCTCACAATTTCTTCACAATCAGAACCTAAATTTGATTATACTGATGATGGGCGATACAAACATTGGCTTTGTCAATGAACGCCGCTCCCCACGTCCCTCTAGAAGATTCAAAGACTTCCTTTGCACGTGAGATGCACGTGCAACGGTCCCCGGCAACTCTTGCTCTCATCAACAAGGTGCTTAATCTCATTAATATAGAAGTTACGTTGGCTAATGTTTGGCACGCCACGTGCAGAGTCTAGGTTCGTTTGATACTTGAACTCCCAAGCAGTGATTTCTGCTGTACATTAGGTTACACTGGATTCAGGGTATTCAGTTTTTGGCAAGAAGTCCATTCCAAAAAAGTATTAATAATAAATATTTATAAATAAATACGTAATTTCAGGATTAAAATTAAAAGACTTATAATAGACTTGAAAATACAATTTGTGCTCCACGTTTTCTGGAATCCGGAATCTCTTGTAACTCGACCTCCCGCTTTAATGTTAACCTAAACTATATCATTTCACTACTACTCTCTGGTTAGTGATACCTAGCAAACCTAAAAATTATAAGAAAAATAGAAAATAAAAATAAAAATAAAAATTGACATCACCTCACCTCTGGTGGAGCTCCAACGTCTCTCTCAGTAAATGCCCTTGAGACATCAAGGATATTTTCCCATAAAAAATAATATTCGAACAAGTTAGGTTGTTGAGAGCTGCCTACAAAAAGGACACACCGTAATCTCACACCACCACCACCACCTTCATTTACTACGCAGCATTAAAGCTCCTCCCACTGGCTTCCACCGCCTCTTCTACAACCTCAAAACAAAAATGTCAGACAATTTCCTTTTTGCGCCTCTCCCTCCGTCGCCCTCCTCCCCCTCAGCCGGCGTCGGCCTCGGCTACGGCATCTCCATCGCCGTCGGCATCCTCGTCCTCATCTCCACCATCCTGCTCGCCTCCTACCTCTGCGTCCGCATCAAGAGTAGCTCCCCGTCGGCGGGCCCCACCACCAGCGGGGCCCGGATCAACCGCGTCCCCTCCTTCGCCTCCTCAACCGCACCCGCGCCCCCGCTCGGCCTCGACGGGCCCACCATCGAGTCCTACTACCCCAAGTTCCGCCACGTGGCGGCGGCGGTGGGCCCATGCGCGATCTGCCTCGGGGAGTACGAAGAGGGGGAGATGCTGAGGCGGGTGCCGGAGTGTGGCCACTGCTTCCACGCGCGGTGCGTCGACGAGTGGCTACGGGTGAGCGCCACGTGTCCAATCTGCCGGAGCTCGCCGGTGCCGACGCCCGTCGCCACGCCGCTGTCCGAGCTCACCCCCCTCGCCATCCACGCTAGATGATAGACTTAGACTTCTTGATTCTTCCTTTTTTTTTCATTTTCTTTTTTGTTGATTTTTTTTTAATTAACTTCTATTTATGTGCAAAAGATATTACGAAGGGCTCAATTTTGTCAACCCATTTTATTTATTTATTTGTTTTACACATAGTTCAAACTTTCTCACTTCTTGATATAAATTTGCCACCGTTATCTAAATATCACTACACAACCAAAACGCGGGTTCACATACATCACCACTCCGACTCGCATCTTTGTGTTGGTGTTGTAATTTGAGACATCTCATGTCAAATGCTTTCTATTATATAAATAAATAAGAATTCTAGCGGTTAGGACATTGGACTCTGATCCTGTAACCTACGTTCAAATCTCGATAGAAATTTTTTCGTGTTTTTTATTTATTTTATTTTGTTTATTAATGCTTCATGAATCCTTTTATTTTCTGGTTTTTTTTTACTTTTGTGGACATAATCATTTTTTTCTTTTCTTTCATCTTTCCCCTCCTCTGGCCACAGGCTAAACGCTAACTGATAGGTTAAGAGAAACACAATAAAGTGAACCTCAAGTTAAAAGAACTCAATCCATCGTAATAATATCAAACACAGACAAACGAAACCGAAAAGAATTTTAATAATCAGTGTCAAAGGGTTAAGAGAAGTTAACTGTTTACCCTCAAAATAAAGAGCTAGCAAATGTCTATCTTTTAACAGACTAAGAGATGCCATTTTTATTTGTATAAGAATTTACTAATCACCCTAATCCTACTCATGCACTTGAATGGAGGCAAGATTTTTCGATAAGAAAAATGTCCATAAGATTATGCTAAACTTTTTATAACAAGCTAACATTTTTTAATCCTTTACAACAAATTATCTAATTTAATCATGTTCATCAATCTTATTTCCTCTCTCTTAACCTTTTCCAAAAGAAGTCTATGTGAAAAGGAAGTCTAGGAAGTAATAACAAATAAGCTGTTATATTGTAATATGACAAAAAAAAAAGGAGAAAATTAGCATCTGACACTAAAAAGCTAGCTTGTAGATAACGTCTATTTAAAAAAAACAAAGCTTGGAGCAACGGATGACGCATGATGTTTTTCAGTATGGAAATAAATGTAATAAAAATTTCAGTGTCAACGTAAATGTATTATGAAAAAAAAAAGAAAAAAGGTAAAAAATAAAATTTTGCACATCCACCAAGATTTGAACATGTGACCTCAAATAATTTCGATTTTATAAGTTATCACTTGAGTTAGAACTCAAAATATTTTTATATTAATAAAAATAATCTGAAAAAAAAGATATACACGAAAAAAACTACAAATCGTATGTATCATTCACGTCCACACTGGACTCTATGTGAGCTTTGGGCAATCAAGTACCACCCGTGTACTTAATTACACAAAAAGAACAAATTTAACAATATTCTTTCCTCTTCATTATTGGATATTGATGCAACCACCAGCTATCTAGTTTGGGATCCTTATTATAATTTTGAACAGAAATCTAATACACGTCTTCAAATTTGATTTCTCTAAACAGAGGGAAGACCATAAGCTACTAAGGGGCCGTTTGTTTCACGTAAAACTCCGTAATTCGTAAATGACTTACTACCCAGTTACAACTACGGCGTTTGTTTGGACCGTAATTCGTAAAAGACTTACGTAACTCAACTAACACTCACTTGCAACCCAGTTACCACTCACTTACAGCCCAGTTACAGTTAATTTTGTGGTCATACAAATT